>JAMCCL010000590.1:0-23909 GCA_024516035.1 Bactericera cockerelli
ACCAAAAACCATATTTCCCCAAATCTGCAAAATTGAAAATCATCCCGTTGCTATAGTTTAAAACACATGTATTGCACATGTGATTGTCTTTACTACATTAAAAAAATAAAATAAATTTTCCTAGACTTGTCGTTTTTCCGTGAGACCCAAAAACCATATTTCACCGCGAAATCTGCAAAATTGAAAAAATCATCTCCGTTGCTATAGTACTTAGACACATGTATTGCACTGTAAGGATGTAGTTTGACCTACAATTACAAAATGTAAAATAAATTTTCCTAGCTTCGGTCGTTTTTCTCCGTGAATCCCAAAAACATATTTCACGCAAATTGCAAAATTAAAAATCATCTCCGTTGCTATATACTTATACACATGTATTGCAATGTATGGATGTAGTTTACCTACAGATTACAAAAATGTAAAATAAATTTTCCTAAGAAATTCGTCGTTTTTTTCCGTGAGACCCGAAAAAACCATATTTCACCGCGAAATCTGCAAAATTGAAAAATCATCTCCGTTGCTATAGTACTTAGACACATGTATTGCACATGTATGGATGTAGTTTGACCTACAGATTACAAAATGTAAAATAAATTTTCCTAGCTCGTCGTTTTTTCCGTGAGACCCGAAAAACCATATTTCAAGCGTAAATCTGCAAAATTGAAAAACATCTCCGTTGCTATAGACTTAGCACATGTTTGCACATGTAGGATGTAATTTACCTACGATACAAAAATGTAAAATAATATTTCCTAGCATTGTCTTTTTCCTGAGACCCGAAAAACCATTATTTACCGCAACTACAAAATTAAAAAATCCATCTCGTTCTTAGTACTTAGACACATGTATTGCACAGAATGGAGTATTTGACCTACAGATTACAAAAATGTTGAAAATAAATTTTCTACTTTCGTCTTTTCCGTGAGACCCGAAAAAACCATATTTCTACCGCGAAATCCTGCAAAATTGAAAACAATTTCCCGTGTATAGTAATGAAAATATTGCACTGTATGGATGAGTTTGACCTACGATTACAAAATGTAAAATAAATTTTCCTACTTGTATTTTTCCGTGAGACCCAAAAACCATATTTCACCCGAAATCTGCAAAATTGAAAAAATCTCCGTTGCTATAGTACTTAGACACATGTATTGCACATGTATGGATGTAGTTTGACCTACAATTACAAAAATGTAAATAAATTTCTAGCTTGTCGTTTTTTCCGTAACCCAAAAACCATTTTCCGCAAATCTGCAAAATTGAAAAATCATCTCCGTTGCTATAGTACTTGACACGATTCACATGTAGATGTATTTGACCTACAGATTACAAAAATGAAAATAATTTTCCTACCGTGTTTTCCGTAGACCCAAAAACCATATTCACGCGAAATCTGCAAAATTGAAAATCATTCCGTTGCTATGTACTTACACATGTATTGCACATGTATGGATTGTTTGACCACAGATTACAAAAATGTAAAATAAATTTCCTAGCTTGTCGTTTTTCCGTGAGACCCGAAAAACCATATTCCCGCGAAATCTGCAAAATTGAAAAATCATCTCCGTTGCATAGTACTTAGACCATGTATTGCACATGTATGGATGTATTTGACCTACAGATTACAAAAATGTAAAATAAATTTTCCTAGCTCGGTCGTTTTTCCGTGAGACCCGAAAAACCATATTTCACCGCGAAATCTGCAAAATTGAAAAATCATCTCCGTTGCTATATACTTAGACACATGTATTGCACATGTATGATGTAGTTTGACCTACAGATTACAAAAATGTAAAATAAATTTTCCTAGCTTGTCGTTTTTCCGTGAGACCAAAAACCATATTTCACCGCGAAATCTGCAAAATTGAAAAATCACTCCGTTGCTATAGTACTTAGACACATGTATTGCACATTATGGATTATTTGACCTACAGATTACAAAAATGTAAAATAAATTTTCCTAGCTTGTGTTTTTCCGTGAACCCGAAAAACCATATTTCACCGAATCTGCAAATTGAAAAATCATCTCCGTTGCTATAGTACTTAGACACATGTATTGCACATGTATGGATGTAGTTTGACCTACAGATTACAAAAATGTAAAATAAATTTTCCTAGCTTCGGTCGTTTTTCCGTGAGACCCGAAAAACCATATTTCACCGCGAAATCTGCAAAATTGAAAAATCATCTCCGTTGCTATAGTACTTAGACACATGTATTGCACATGTATGGATGTAGTTTGACCTACAGATTACAAAAATGTAAAATAAATTTTCCTAGCCTTGTCGTTTTTCCGTGAGACCCGAAAAACCATATTCACCGCGAAATCTGCAAAATTGAAAAATCATCTCCGTTGCTATAGTACTTAGACACATGTATTGCACATGTATGGATGTAGTTTGACCTACAGATTACAAAAATGTAAAATAAATTTTCCTAGCTTCGTCGTTTTTCCGTGAGACCCGAAAAACCATATTACACCGCGAAATCTGCAAAATTGAAAAATCACTCCGTTGCTATATACTTAGACACATGTATTGCACATGTATGGATGTAGTTTGACCTACAGATACAAAAATGTAAAATAAATTTTCCTAGCTTGTGTTTTTCCGTGAGACCCGAAAACCAATTTCACCGCGAAATCTGCAAAATTGAAAAATCATCTCCGTTGCTATAGTACTTAGACACATGTATTGCACATGTATGGATGTATTTGACCTACAGATTACAAAATGTAAAATAAATTTCCTACTTCGTCGTTTTCCGTGAGACCCGAAAAACCATATTTCACCGCGAAATCTGCAAATTGAAAAATCATCTCCGTTGCTATAGTACTTAGACACATGTATTGCACATGTATGGATGTAGTTTGACCTACAGATTACAAAAAGTAAAAAAATTTTCCTAGCTTCGGTCGTTTTTCCGTGAGACCCGAAAAACCATATTTCACCGCGAAATCTGCAAAATTGAAAAATCATCTCCGTTGCTATAGTACTTAGACACATGTATTGCACATGTATGGATGTAGTTTGACCTACAGATTACAAAAATGTAAAATAAATTTTCCTAGACTTGGTCGTTTTTCCGTGAGACCCGAAAAACCATATTTCACCGCGAAATCTGCAAAATTGAAAAATCATCTCCGTCTATAGTACTTAACAATATGCACATGAGATTATTTGACCTACAATTACAAAAATGTAAATAAATTTCTAGCTTGGTTTTCCGTGAACCAAAAACCATATTTCACCGCGAAATCTCAAAATGAAAATCATCTCCTTCTATAGTACTTAGCACATTATCACATGAGATTATTTGACCTACAATTACAAATGTAAAATAAATTTTCACTGTCGTTTTCCTGAGACCCAAAAACCATTTCACCGCGAATCTGCAAATTGAAAAATCATCTCGTTCTATATACTTAACAATTATTGCACATAGTGTATTTGACCTACAATACAAAAATGAATAATTCTACCTGTTTTCCGGAGACCAAACCAATTCCGCGAAATCGCAATGAAATCACTCCTTCTTAGTCTACCTTATGCACATGTATGATTATTACCTCAATACAAATTAAAATAATTCCTACTGGTTTTCCGTGGACCAAAACATCACCGCGAATCTCAAATGAAATATCCCGTGCATATTTGACACTTGCACATGAGATGTTTTACCACAATACAAAAAGAAAATAATTTACTGTCGTTTTCCTAGACCCAAACCATATTCCCGGAAATCGCAAAATAAATACTCCTTGCTATATATTACACATGTACACATAATTATTTGACCATTACAAAATTAATAAATTTCCTACTTCTTTCACGAAACCATTTCACCGAATCGCAAAATTGAAAATCACTCATCTGCAAAATGAAAAATCATCTCCGTTGCTATAGTACTTAGACACATGTATTGCACATGTATGGATGTAGTTTGACCTACAGATTACAAAAATGTAAAATAAATTTTCCTAGCTTCGGTCGTTTTTCCGTGAGACCCGAAAAACCATATTTCACCGCGAAATCTGCAAAATGTATGGATGTAGTTTGACCTACAGATTACAAAAATGTAAAATAAATTTTCCTAGCTTCGTTCTTTTTCCGTGAGACCCGAAAAACCATATTTCACCGCGAAATCTGCAAAATTGAAAAATCATCTCCGTTGCTATAGTACTTAGACACATGTATTGCACATGTATGGATGTAGTTTGACCTACAGATTACAAAAATGTAAAATAAATTTTCCTAGCTTCGGTCGTTTTTTCCGTGAGACCCGAAAAAACCATATTTCACCGCGAAATCTGCAAAATTGAAAAATCATCTCCGTTCTATAGTACTTAGACACATGTATTGCACATGTATGGATGTAGTTTGACCTACAGATTACAAAAATGTAAAATAATTTTCCTACTTGTTTTCCGTGAGACCCGAAAACCATATTTCACCGCGAAATCTGCAAAATTGAAAAATCATCTCCGTTGCTATAGTACTTAGACACATGTATTGCACATGATGGATGTAGTTTGACCTACAGATTACAAAAATGTAAAATAAATTTTCCTACTTGTCGTTTCCGTGAACCCGAAAAACCAATTCACCGAAATCTCAAAATTGAAAAAATCTCTCCGTTGCTATAGTACTTAGCACATGTATTGCACATGTATGGATTATTTGACCTACAGATTACAAAAATGTAAATAAATTTTCCTCACTTGTCGTTTTTCCGTGAGACCCGAAAAACCATATTTCACCGCGAAATCTGCAAAATTGAAAAATCACTCGTGCTATAGTACTTAGACACATGATGCACATGTATGATGTAGTTTGACCTACAATTACAAATTAAAATAAATTTTCCTAGCTGTTTTCCTGAGACCCAAAAACCATATTCACCGCGAAATCTGCAAAATTGAAAAATCATCTCCGTGCTATATACTTAGACCATGTATTGCACATGTATGATTAGTTTGACCTACAGATTACAAAATGTAAATAAATTTTCCTACTTGTCGTTTTTCCGTGAGACCAAAAACCAATTTCACCGAAATCCAATAAAAATCATCTCCTGCTATATACTAAACATATTGCCAGTATATTTTGATAAAAATAATAAATTCCTACTGTCTTTTCCTAACCCAAAAACATATTCCGCACCAATAAAATCCTCCGTGCAAACTTAGACACAGTTGCACGTTGTAGTTACTACATACAAAATTAAATAAATTCCTACTTGTTTTTCCGGACCCAAAAACCATTCACCGCGAAATCGCAAATGAAAATCATCTCCGTTCTATATCTTAACCAGTATTCACAGTAGATTAGTTACCTCAATACAAAAAAATAATTTTCTCTGTTTTCGAACCAAACTATTTCACCGCAATCGCAAAATGAAAAACTCCTGCTAGTACTAACCATTATCATGTATGATTGTTTGACCACGATACAAAAATAAAATAATTTCCTACTGTCGTTTCGTACCAAAACCATATTCACCGCAAAAAAAAATATAAACAAAAAAAAAAAAAAAATAAATTCACTTGTCTTGGGAAAACAATCCGTTGCTATCTTGCATGATTACATATGTGTGTTCTAAATTACAAATGTAATATTTCACTTGTTTCCGTGAACCAAAACCAATTCACCATCTGCAATTGAAAATCACCCGTTGCATTACTTAACACTGATGCACAAATTATTTACCTAGATACAAATTAATAATTTCTAGCTTGTTTTTCGGAGACCAAAAACATTCACGAAATCTCAAAATTGAAAAATCATCTCCGTTGCTATAGTACTTAGACACATGTATTGCACATGTATGGATGTAGTTTGACCTACAGATTACAAAAATGTAAAATAAATTTTCCTAGCTTGTCGTTTTTCCGTGAGACCCGAAAAACCATATTTCACCGCGAAATCTGCAAAATTGAAAAATCATCTCCGTTGCTATAGTACTTAGACACATGTATTGCACATGTATGGATGTAGTTTGACCTACAGATTACAAAAATGTAAAATAAATTTTCCTAGCTTCGTCGTTTTTCCGTGAGACCCGAAAAACCATATTTCACCGCGAAATCTGCAAAATTGAAAAATCATCTCCGTTGCTATAGTACTTAGACACATGTATTGCACATGTATGGATGTAGTTTGACCTACAGATTACAAAAATGTAAAATAAATTTTCCTAGCACTCGTCGTTTTTCCGTGAGACCCGAAAAAACCATATTTCACCGCGAAATCGGTCGTTTTTTCCGTGAGACCCGAAAAACCATATTTCACCGCGAAATCTGCAAAATTGAAAAATCATCTCCGTTGCTATAGTACTTAGACACATGTATTGCACATGTATGGATGTAGTTTGACCTACAGATTACAAAAATGTAAAATAAATTTTCCTAGCTTCGTCGTTTTTCCGTGAGACCCGAAAAACCATATTTCACCGCGAAATCTGCAAAATTGAAAAATCATCTCCGTTGCTATAGTACTTAGACACATGTATTGCACATGTATGGATGTAGTTTGACCTACAGATTACAAAAATGTAAAATAAATTTTCCTAGCTTCGGTCGTTTTTTCCGTGAGACCCGAAAAACCATATTTCACCGCGAAATCTGCAAAATTGAAAAATCATCTCCGTTGCTATAGTACTTAGACACATGTATTGCACATGTATGGATGTAGTTTGACCTACAGATTACAAAAATGTAAAATAAATTTTCCTAGACTTGTCGTTTTTCCGTGAGACCCGAAAAAACCATATTTCACCGCGAAATCTGCAAAATTGAAAAATCATCTCCGTTGCTATAGTACTTAGACACATGTATTGCACATGTATGGATGTAGTTTGACCTACAGATTACAAAAATGTAAAATAAATTTTCCTAGCTATCGTCGTTTTTTCCGTGAGACCCGAAAAACCATATTTCACCGCGAAATCTGCAAAATTGAAAAATCATCTCCGTTGCTATAGTACTTAGACACATGTATTGCACATGTATGGATGTAGTTTGACCTACAGATTACAAAAATGTAAAATAAATTTTCCTAGCTTCGGTCGTTTTTCCGTGAGACCCAAAAACCATATTTCACCGCGAAAATCTGCAAAATTGAAAAATCATCTCCGTTGCTATAGTACTTAGACACATGTATTGCACATCGCACCCTCAGAATTAGATGGTGATATGTCAAAAATCATGAATTTTTTTTTATTACTCTATCGAAATAAGCAAAACGAGACCTTTCGTTTGGTATAAGAATTATAATTCTAGCTCTTACCGTTCCCGAGATAGCGCTAGTGTTGTTTATTGATTATGTCGAAAAAGTGGAGGGAGGTTGGAACAAGATGGTATTACGATCAGTTATTACCAAGAGCTCCTTGGATCGAGACGTACAGTTCTTGGAATATAGTGATATTTGCGTAAATTTTGATTTATCACTCTCTTTATTAAATTTTATTTTCAGTAATTGACACAAAAACTGAATTGTGCACGATTTTTTTTGAAATATCACTCTCTTTGTCGAACATTTTTTTGTGTTTTGTCAAGGTAGAAATTACTAATACAAAAGATTATGTTATATTACTTTTTTTATAAATTATTATTTTTTTTTTTTTGACTTAAAAATAATCTGGCCCGGTATTTTCGATATACACTTGAGAGCAATAAATTCGGGACAGGACGTTTCACCGTTTCAGTTGGTCCTGGTCAATTTGTGTGGCATGAAGTTGCTAAAGTATGCATATATTTGAAAAGCTTGTACTCATACCTTTCAGAAAATACACAATGTTTCCGGGTGATGTACTATGCAACAATGATAATGGCCACTTTCCAGAAACACCTCATTTTGTTGATGAAAACACGTGCACCGAGGGTATTTTAAATTTGATTTTTTGTTGTGATAACGCTTTTTTGGCCAGTAAATTATTGAATTTCCTTAAATGCAACACTATGAGGAAGGAAATTCAGTTGAATTTTTCTTTTCATCATGGAGACATCGCACTCCATAGCTGTGAAAGTGGTTTTACTTGTGAGTCAAGGTGTTAAGCAAAGAAATGTTGCTAAGGAGCTAAATTTGTCGAAGTCTAAGGGGAACAGATTTTTTTTTTTTAAGTGGGGTTTAACGTCGCTTTCAACTGCCATGGTCATATCACGACGGGGGTTTTACCCTCCATTCGCAGGAAACTCACAAACCTGCTACTCACATTGACCTCACCCAGCCTGAGTGGGGCCGGGAAAAGCCAGCGTCACGAGAATAAATTAGAATTTGAATGGTCACCCATCCAAGTCTTAACCTCGCTGGATGTCGCTTAACTTCGGTGTTCTGAAGGGAACCGGTGTATTCAACATGCCATCGACGCTGGCTGGAACAGAATTTACCAAAGGTATCTCGGCAGACAGGTAGCTATGATCACTTGATCAGAGACCAGGATCTGCCAGACCAAAGAAGACAACTGCCCAGGAGGACCGATTTTCTGTCATGACAAGCTTAAGAAATCGAGACTTGTCTGGTGTTGAGGTAAAACAGCAGCTTGTTATGGCCACTGGTGTTGATGTCAGCCCTTGGACAGTAAGGAAACGCTTGAAAGAGAAAGGTCTCATACCAAGAAGAAAAGCTACGGGACCCAAACTCAACAGACAACACCGACAACGTCATTTACAATTTGCCCTTGAACACGCTGATTGAGGAAATGGGGAATGGGGGCACGTTCTGTCCACGGATGAGAGCCGACCCTGCTTGTTCTTCAATGACAGACGTAAAAGGGTGTATAGAAGACCAGGTGAACGATTTAATCAATGTTATATTCAAGAAACTGTGAGTTTTGGTTTAGGATCTTGTATCTTCGGGGGTGGAATCTCTATGGAAACTACAACAGAGCTCGTTATCATCAATTGTGGAGGACAAGGAGGTAACCTAACTGCAGAGAGGTATGTCACTGACATCATTGAAGATCATGTTGTCCCTTATGCAGGTTTTGTGGGTGATGGATTCGTGTTAATGCAAGACAATGCCCGACCTCGTACAGCACGTATTGTAAGTGACTTTCTCCAAGAGGCCGGTATTCGAACCCTCAACTGGCCAGCCAACAGTCCTGATCTTAATCTTATTGAACACCTCTGGGACGAGCTTAAAAGACGTGTCCATGCTCGAAACCCGCCCCCAATGAACCACAGGGACCTGAAACAGGCGCTTTATGAGGAGTGGGAGACTATCCCACAAGAAACGGCTGCCAACCTAATCAAGTCCATGAGAAATCGATTGCAGGCTGTCATACAAGCTCTAGGGGGTAATATCAGATACTAAGAGGTAAGTAACAGCCAAATTTCCATGAAGACTTCGAATAAATAACACAAAAAACACCGATATCATTTGCAGTGTTTTCATGCTCTTTAGACCTCTTTTTGTTAATTGACTTATTATATTAAAAAACATGCTCACAATGAAAAAAAGTATACACCGTCTTAAAACCAACAAAATTTCCTTTCTTGGGATACTTCACACTTGAAAATCCAATGTAAAATAAAAATTATAAAAATCAAAAACTTTGAGAAAGTTACTGTCCCGAATTTATTGCTCTCAAGCAATTTTTTGAAATTCATAATTATTTGTTTTTAGTTATTTCTTTTTAGAAACTTTGAGATTAAGTCTCAAGAAACAGTAAATTTTATACTCACATTGTCTTGTTTTCTACCTTTTACTGCTTAGCAATAAAACAATTGGGTATTTTACATTTCACTTTTTTAAACTGAATGAGTTTTCTTTTCTGACTTAATACCAAAAGCATAGATTTTAATGTACCTCCAGTTTCAAATTGTCTTTTATTCTTCGATTCATATGGTAATATATTGCTATAAAACTAAATTATCAAGGTACTATCATTTCAAAATTGTAAATAGATGGTGCTATCTCGAATTTTTTTCGAGATAATACCCACTTTTGTTCACTTCTCATGGAAGAAAAGATAATATAATACGATATCACCTTATTAAAAATATATTTTTTTCTAGAAAAAAGGCAAAATCATAGAATGAAGTTTTAAGTCAAAATGCCTTTTTTTCGAACGGTTACAAAGGTAAGTTCTTTTGAAGAAAAATACATTTTTTTTACATAGAACTATAGAAAAGAACATGCTCAACTTAAGAACATATAAATCAAAACAGTAGCTTTTATTGTATTAATACAGCGATAAGTCAAACTTTCTTTTGCGATTTCCCAAAGTTGGTGTTTTTGACATATCACCATCTAATTCTGAGGGTGCGACATGTATGGATGTAGTTTGACCTACAGATTACAAAAATGTAAAATAAATTTTCCTAGCTTCGGTCGTTTTTCCGTGAGACCCGAAAAACCATATTTCACCGCGAAATCTGCAAAATTGAAAAATCATCTCCGTTGCTATAGTACTTAGACACATGTATTGCACATGTATGGATGTAGTTTGACCTACAGATTACAAAAAAGTAAAATAAATTTTCCTAGCTTCGGTCGATTTTCCGTGAGACCCGAAAAACCATATTTCACCGCGAAATCTGCAAAATTGAAAAATCATCTCCGTTGCTATAGTACTTAGACACATGTATTGCACATGTATGGATGTAGTTTGATCTACAGATTACAAAAATGTAAAATAAATTTTCCTAGCACTTGTCGTTTTTCCGTGAGACCTGAAAAACCATATTTCACCGCGAAATCTGCAAAATTGAAATATCATCTCCGTTGCTATAGTACTTAGACACATGTATTGCACATGTATGGATGTAGTTTGACCTACAGATTACAAAAATGTAAAATAAATTTTCCTAGCTTCGGTCGTTTTTCCGTGAGACCCGAAAAACCATATTTCACCGCGAAATCTGCAAAATTGAAAAATCATCTCCGTTGCTATAGTACTTAGACACATGTATTGCACATGTATGGATGTAGTTTGACCTACAGATTACAAAAATGTAAAATAAATTTTCCTAGCTTCGGTCGTTTTTCCGTGAGACCCGAAAAACCATATTTCACCGCGAAATCTGCAAAATTGAAAAATCATCTCCGTTGCTATAGTACTTAGACACATGTATTGCACATGTATGGATGTAGTTTGACCTAGAGATTACAAAAATGTAAAATAAATTTTCCTAGCTTCGGTCGTTTTTCCGTGAGACCCGAAAAACCATATTTCACCGCGAAATCTGCAAAATTGAAAAATCATCTCCGTTGCTATAGTACTTAGACACATGTATTGCACATGTATGGATGTAGTTTGACCTACAGATTACAAAAATGTAAAATAAATTTTCCTAGCACTTGTCGTTTTTCCGTGAGACCCGAAAAACCATATTTCACCGCGAAATCTGCAAAATTGAAAAATCATCTCCGTTGCTATAGTACTTAGACACATGTATTGCACATGTATGGATGTAGTTTGACCTACAGATTACAAAAATGTAAAATAAATTTTCCTAGCTTCGGTCGTTTTTCCGTGAGACCCGAAAAACCATATTTCACCGCGAAATCTGCAAAATTGAAAAATCATCTCCGTTGCTATAGTACTTAGACACATGTATTGCACATGTATGGATGTAGTTTGACCTACAGATTACAAAAATGTAAAATAAATTTTCCTAGCTTCGGTCGTTTTTCCGTGAGACCCGAAAAACCATATTTAACCGCGAAATCTGCAAAATTGAAAAATCATCTCCGTTGCTATAGTACTTAGACACATGTATTGCACATGTATGGATGTGGTTTGACCTACAGATTACAAAAATGTAAAATAAATTTTCCTAGCACTTGTCGTTTTTCCGTGAGACCCGAAAAACCATATTTCACCGCGAAATCTGCAAAATTGAAAAATCATCTCCGTTGCTATAGTACTAGACACATGTATTGCACATGTATGGATGTAGTTTGACCTACAGATTACAAAAATGTAAAATAAATTTTCCTAGCATTTGTCGTTTTTCCGTGAGACCCGAAAAACCATATTTCACCGCGAAATCTGCAAAATTGAAAAATCATCTCCGTTGCTATAGTACTTAAACACATGTATTGCACATGTTTGGATGTAGTTTGACCTACAGATTACAAAAATGTAAAATAAATTTTCCTAGCTTCGGTCGTTTTTCCGTGAGACCCAAAAAACCATATTTCACCGCGAAATCTGCAAAATTGAAAAATCATCTCCGTTGCTATAGTACTTAGACACATGTATTGCACATGCATGGATGTAGTTTGACCTACAAATTACAAAAATGTAAAATAAATTTTCCTAGCACTTGTCGTTTTTCCGTGAGACCCGAAAAAACCATATTTCACCGCGAAATCTGCAAAATTGAAAAATCATCTCCGTTGCTATAGTACTTAGACACATGTATTGCACATGTATGGATGTAGTTTGACCTACAGATTACAAAAATGTAAAATAAATTTTCCTAGCTTCGGTCGTTTTTCCGTGAGACCCGAAAAAACCATATTTCACCGCGAAATCTGCAAAATTGAAAAATCATCTCCGTTGCTATAGTACTTAGACACATGTATTGCACATGCATGGATGTAGTTTGACCTACAGATTACAAAAATGTAAAATAAATTTTCCTAGCTTCGGTCGTTTTTCCGTGAGACCCGAAAAACCATATTTCACCGCGAAATCTGCAAAATTGAAAAATCATCTCCGTTGCTATAGTACTTAGACACATGTATTGCACATGCATGGATGTAGTTTGACCTACAGATTACAAAAATGTAAAATAAATTTTCCTAGCTTCGGTCGTTTTTCCGTGAGACCCGAAAAAACCATATTTCACCGCGAAATCTGCAAAATTGAAAAATCATCTCCGTTGCTATAGTACTTAGACACATGTATTGCACATGTATGGATGTAGTTTGACCTACAGATTACAAAAATGTAAAATAAATTTTCCTAGCACTTGTCGTTTTTCCGTGAGACCCGAAAAAAACCATATTTCACCGCGAAATCTGCAAATTGAAAAATCATCTCCGTTGCTATAGTACTTAGACACATGTATTGCACATGTATGGATGTAGTTTGACCTACAGATTACAAAAATGTAAAATAAATTTTCCTAGCTTCGATCGTTTTTCCGTGAGGACCCGAAAAAACCATATTTCACCGCGAAATCTGCAAAATTGAAAAATCATCTCCGTTGCTATAGTACTTAGACACATGTATTGCACATGTATGGATGTAGTTTGACCTACAGATTACAAAAATGTAAAATAAATTTTCCTAGCTTCGGTCGTTTTTCCGTGAGACCCGAAAAACCATATTTCACCGCGAAATCTGCAAAATTGAAAAATCATCTCCGTTGCTATAGTACTTAGACACATGTATTGCACATGTATGGATGTAGTTTGACCTACAGATTACAAAAATGTAAAATAAATTTTCCTAGCACTTGTCGTTTTTCCGTGAGACCCGAAAAAACCATATTTCACCGCGAAATCTGCAAAATTGAAAAATCATCTCCGTTGCTATAGTACTTAGACACATGTATTGCACATGTATGGATGTAGTTTGACCTACAGATTACAAAAATGTAAAATAAATTTTCCTAGCTTCGGTCGTTTTTCCGTGAGACCCGAAAAACCATATTTCACCGCGAAATCTGCAAAATTGAAAAATCATCTCCGTTGCTATAGTACTTAGACACATGTATTGCACATGCATGGATGTAGTTTGACCTACAGATTACAAAAATGTAAAATAAATTTTCCTAGCTTCGGTCGTTTTTCCGTGAGACCCGAAAAACCATATTTCACCGCGAAATCTGCAAAATTGAAAAATCATCTCCGTTGCTATAGTACTTAGACACATGTATTGCACATGCATGGATGTAGTTTGACCTACAGATTACAAAAATGTAAAATAAATTTTCCTAGCTTCGGTCGTTTTTCCGTGAGACCCGAAAAACCATATTTCACCGCGAAATCTGCAAAATTGAAAAATCATCTCCGTTGCTATAGTACTTAGACACATGTATTGCACATGTATGGATGTAGTTTGACCTACAGATTACAAAAATGTAAAATAAATTTTCCTAGCACTTGTCGTTTTTCCGTGAGACCCGAAAAACCATATTTCACCGCGAAATCTGCAAAATTGAAAAATCATCTCCGTTGCTATAGTACTTAGACACATGTATTGCACATCGCACCCTCAGAATTAGATGGTGATATGTCAAAAATCATGAATTTTTTTTTATTACTCTATCGAAATAAGCAAAACGAGACCTTTCGTTTGGTATAAGAATTATAATTCTAGCTCTTACCGTTCCGAGATAGCGCTAGTGTTGTTTATTGATTATGTCGAAAAAGTGGAGGGAGGTTGGAACAAGATGGTATTACGATCAGTTATTACCAAGAGCTCCTTGGATCGAGACGTACAGTTCTTGGAATATAGTGATATTTGCGTAAATTTTGATTTATCACTCTCTTTATTAAATTTTATTTTCAGTAATTGACACAAAAACTGAATTGTGCACGATTTTTTTTGAAATATCACTCTCTTTGTCGAACATTTTTTTGTGTTTTGTCAAGGTAGAAATTACTAATACAAAAGATTATGTTATATTACTTTCTTTTATAAATTATTATTTTTTTTTTTTGACTTAAAAATAATCTGGCCCGGTATTTTCGATATACACTTGAGAGCAATAAATTCGGGACAGGACGTTTCACCGTTTCAGTTGGTCCTGGTCAATTTGTGTGGCATGAAGTTGCTAAAGTATGCATATATTTGAAAAGCTTGTACTCATACCTTTCAGAAAATACACAATGTTTCCGGGTGATGTACTATGCAACAATGATAATGGCCACTTTCCAGAAACACCTCATTTTGTTGATGAAAACACGTGCACCGAGGGTATTTTAAATTTGATTTTTTGTTGTGATAACGCTTTTTTGGCCAGTAAATTATTGAATTTCCTTAAATGCAACACTATGAGGAAGGAAATTCAGTTGAATTTTTCTTTTCATCATGGAGACATCGCACTCCATAGCTGTGAAAGTGGTTTTACTTGTGAGTCAAGGTGTTAAGCAAAGAAATGTTGCTAAGGAGCTAAATTTGTCGAAGTCTAAGGGGAACAGATTTTTTTTTTTTAAGTGGGGTTTAACGTCGCTTTCAACTGCCATGGTCATATCACGACGGGGGTTTTACCCTCCATTCGCAGGAAACTCACAAACCTGCTACTCACATTGACCTCACCCAGCCTGAGTGGGGCCGGGAAAAGCCAGCGTCACGAGAATAAATTAGAATTTGAATGGTCACCCATCCAAGTCTTAACCTCGCTGGATGTCGCTTAACTTCGGTGTTCTGAAGGGAACCGGTGTATTCAACATGCCATCGACGCTGGCTGGAACAGAATTTACCAAAGGTATCTCGGCAGACAGGTAGCTATGATCACTTGATCAGAGACCAGGATCTGCCAGACCAAAGAAGACAACTGCCCAGGAGGACCGATTTTCTGTCATGACAAGCTTAAGAAATCGAGACTTGTCTGGTGTTGAGGTAAAACAGCAGCTTGTTATGGCCACTGGTGTTGATGTCAGCCCTTGGACAGTAAGGAAACGCTTGAAAGAGAAAGGTCTCATACCAAGAAGAAAAGCTACGGGACCCAAACTCAACAGACAACACCGACAACGTCATTTACAATTTGCCCTTGAACACGCTGATTGAGGAAATGGGGAATGGGGGCACGTTCTGTCCACGGATGAGAGCCGACCCTGCTTGTTCTTCAATGACAGACGTAAAAGGGTGTATAGAAGACCAGGTGAACGATTTAATCAATGTTATATTCAAGAAACTGTGAGTTTTGGTTTAGGATCTTGTATCTTCGGGGGTGGAATCTCTATGGAAACTACAACAGAGCTCGTTATCATCAATTGTGGAGGACAAGGAGGTAACCTAACTGCAGAGAGGTATGTCACTGACATCATTGAAGATCATGTTGTCCCTTATGCAGGTTTTGTGGGTGATGGATTCGTGTTAATGCAAGACAATGCCCGACCTCGTACAGCACGTATTGTAAGTGACTTTCTCCAAGAGGCCGGTATTCGAACCCTCAACTGGCCAGCCAACAGTCCTGATCTTAATCTTATTGAACACCTCTGGGACGAGCTTAAAAGACGTGTCCATGCTCGAAACCCGCCCCCAATGAACCACAGGGACCTGAAACAGGCGCTTTATGAGGAGTGGGAGACTATCCCACAAGAAACGGCTGCCAACCTAATCAAGTCCATGAGAAATCGATTGCAGGCTGTCATACAAGCTCTAGGGGGTAATATCAGATACTAAGAGGTAAGTAACAGCCAAATTTCCATGAAGACTTCGAATAAATAACACAAAAAACACCGATATCATTTGCAGTGTTTTCATGCTCTTTAGACCTCTTTTTGTTAATTGACTTATTATATTAAAAAACATGCTCACAATGAAAAAAAGTATACACCGTCTTAAAACCAACAAAATTTCCTTTCTTGGGATACTTCACACTTGAAAATCCAATGTAAAATAAAAATTATAAAAATCAAAAACTTTGAGAAAGTTACTGTCCCGAATTTATTGCTCTCAAGCAATTTTTTGAAATTCATAATTATTTGTTTTTAGTTATTTCTTTTTAGAAACTTTGAGATTAAGTCTCAAGAAACAGTAAATTTTATACTCACATTGTCTTGTTTTCTACCTTTTACTGCTTAGCAATAAAACAATTGGGTATTTTACATTTCACTTTTTTAAACTGAATGAGTTTTCTTTTCTGACTTAATACCAAAAGCATAGATTTTAATGTACCTCCAGTTTCAAATTGTCTTTTATTCTTCGATTCATATGGTAATATATTGCTATAAAACTAAATTATCAAGGTACTATCATTTCAAAATTGTAAATAGATGGTGCTATCTCGAATTTTTTTCGAGATAATACCCACTTTTGTTCACTTCTCATGGAAGAAAAGATAATATAATACGATATCACCTTATTAAAAATATATTTTTTTCTAGAAAAAAGGCAAAATCATAGAATGAAGTTTTAAGTCAAAATGCCTTTTTTTCGAACGGTTACAAAGGTAAGTTCTTTTGAAGAAAAATACATTTTTTTTACATAGAACTATAGAAAAGAACATGCTCAACTTAAGAACATATAAATCAAAACAGTAGCTTTTATTGTATTAATACAGCGATAAGTCAAACTTTCTTTTGCGATTTCCCAAAGTTGGTGTTTTTGACATATCACCATCTAATTCTGAGGGTGCGACATGTATGGATGTAGTTTGACCTACAGATTACAAAAATGTAAAATAAATTTTCCTAGCTTCGGTCGTTTTTCCGTGAGACCCGAAAAACCATATTTCACCGCGAAATCTGCAAAATTGAAAAATCATCTCCGTTGCTATAGTACTTAGACACATGTATTGCACATGTATGGATGTAGTTTGACCTACAGATTACAAAAAAGTAAAATAAATTTTCCTAGCTTCGGTCGATTTTCCGTGAGACCCGAAAAACCATATTTCACCGCGAAATCTGCAAAATTGAAAAATCATCTCCGTTGCTATAGTACTTAGACACATGTATTGCACATGTATGGATGTAGTTTGATCTACAGATTACAAAAATGTAAAATAAATTTTCCTAGCACTTGTCGTTTTTCCGTGAGACCTGAAAAACCATATTTCACCGCGAAATCTGCAAAATTGAAATATCATCTCCGTTGCTATAGTACTTAGACACATGTATTGCACATGTATGGATGTAGTTTGACCTACAGATTACAAAAATGTAAAATAAATTTTCCTAGCTTCGGTCGTTTTTCCGTGAGACCCGAAAAACCATATTTCACCGCGAAATCTGCAAAATTGAAAAATCATCTCCGTTGCTATAGTACTTAGACACATGTATTGCACATGTATGGATGTAGTTTGACCTACAGATTACAAAAATGTAAAATAAATTTTCCTAGCTTCGGTCGTTTTTCCGTGAGACCCGAAAAAACCATATTTCACCGCGAAATCTGCAAAATTGAAAAATCATCTCCGTTGCTATAGTACCTAGACACATGTATTGCACATGTATGGATGTAGTTTGACCTACAGATTACAAAAATGTAAAATAAATTTTCCTAGCTTCGGTCGTTTTTCCATGAGACCCGAAAAACCATATTTCACCGCGAAATCTGCAAAATTGAAAAATCATCTCCGTTGCTATAGTACTTAGGCACATGTATTGCACATGTATGGATGTAGTTTGACCTACAGATTACAAAAATGTAAAATAAATTTTCCTAGCTTCGGTCGTTTTTCCGTGAGACCCGAAAAACCATATTTCACCGCGAAATCTGCAAAATTGAAAAATCATCTCCGTTGCTATAGTACTTAGACACATGTATTGCACATGTATGGATGTAGTTTGACCTGCAGATTACAAAAATGTAAAATAAATTTTCCTAGCTTCGGTCGTTTTTCCGTGAGACCCGAAAAAACCATATTTCACCGCGAAATCTGCAAAATTGAAAAATCATCTCCGTTGCTATAGTACTTAGACACATGTATTGCACATGTATGGATGTGGTTTGACCTACAGATTACAAAAATGTAAAATAAATTTTCCTAGCACTTGTCATTTTTCCGTGAGACCCGAAAAACCATATTTCACCGCGAAATCTGCAAAATTGAAAAATCATCTCCGTTGCTATAGTACTTAGACACATGTATTGCACATGTATGGATGTAGTTTGACCTACAGATTACAAAAATGTAAAATACATTTTCCTAGCTTCGGTCGTTTTTCCGTGAGACCCGAAAAACCATATTTCACCGCGAAATCTGCAAAATTGAAAAATCATCTCCGTTGCTATAGTACTTAGACACATGTATTGCACATGTATGGATGTAGTTTGACCTACAGATTACAAAAATGTAAAATAAATTTTCCTAGCTTCGGTCGTTTTTCCGTGAGACCCGAAAAACCATATTTCACCGCGAAATCTGCAAAATTGAAAAATCATCTCCGTTGCTATAGTACTTAGGCACATGTATTGCACATGTATGGATGTAGTTTGACCTACAGATTACAAAAATGTAAAATAAATTTTCCTAGCACTTGTCGTTTTTCCGTGAGACCCGAAAAAACCATATTTCACCGCGAAATCTGCAAAATTGAAAAATCATCTCCGTTGCTATAGTACTTAGACACATGTATGGATGTAGTTTGACCTACAGATTACAAAAATGTAAAATAAATTTTCCTAGCTTCGGTCGTTTTTCCGTGAGACCCGAAAAACCATATTTCACCGCGAAATCTGCAAAATTGAAAAATCATCTCCGTTGCTATAGTACTTCGACACATGTATTGCACATGTATGGATGTAGTTTGACCTACAGATTACAAAAATGTAAAATAAATTTTCCTAGCTTCGGTCGTTTTTCCGTGAGACCCGAAAAACCATATTTCACCGCGAAATCTGCAAAATTGAAAAATCATCTCCGTTGCTATAGTACTTAGACACATGTATTGCACATGTATGGATGTAGTTTGACCTACAGATTACAAAAATGTAAAATAAATTTTCCTAGCACTTGTCGTTTTTCCGTGAGACCCGAAAAACCATATTTCACCGCGAAATCTGCAAAATTGAAAAATCATCTCCGTTGCTATAGTACTTAGGCACATGTATTGCACATGTATGGATGTAGTTTGACCTACAGATTACAAAAATGTAAAATAAATTTTCCTAGCTTCGGTCGTTTTTCCGTGAGACCCGAAAAACCATATTTCACCGCGAAATCTGCAAAATTGAAAAATCATCTCCGTTGCTATAGTACTTAGACACATGTATTGCACATGTATGGATGTAGTTTGACCTACAGATTACAAAAAATGTAAAATAAATTTTCCTAGCTTCGGTCGTTTTTCCGTGAGACCCGAAAAAACCATATTTCACCGCGAAATCTGCAAAATTGAAAAATCATCTCCGTTGCTATAGTACTTAGACACATGTATTGCACATGTATGGATGTAGTTTGATCTACAGATTACAAAAATGTAAAATAAATTTTCCTAGCTTCGGTCGTTTTTCCGTGAGACCCGAAAAACCATATTTCACCGCGAAATCTGCAAAATTGAAAAATCATCTCCGTTGCTATAGTACTTAGACACATGTATTGCACATGTATGGATGTAGTTTGATCTACAGATTACAAAAATGTAAAATAAATTTTCCTAGCACTTGTCGTTTTTCCGTGAGACCTGAAAAACCATATTTCACCGCGAAATCTGCAAAATTGAAAAATCATCTCCGTTGCTATAGTACTTAGACACATGTATTGCACATGTATGGATGTAGTTTGACCTACAGATTACAAAAATGTAAAATAAATTTTCCTAGCTTCGGTCGTTTTTCCGTGAGACCCGAAAAACCATATTTCACCGCGAAATCTGCAAAATTGAAAAATCATCTCCGTTGCTATAGTACTTAGGCACATGTATTGCACATGTATGGATGTAGTTTGACCTACAGATTACAAAATGTAAAATAAATTTTCCTAGCTTCGGTCGTTTTTCCGTGAGACCGAAAAAACCATATTTCACCGCGAAATCTGCAAAATTGAAAATCATCTCCGTTGCTATAGTACTTAGACACATGTATTGCACATGTATGGATGTAGTTTGACCTACAGATTACAAAAATGTAAAATAAATTTTCCTAGCACTTGTCGTTTTTCGTGAGACCCGAAAAACCATATTTCACCGCGAAATCTGCAAAATTGAAAAATCATCTCCGTTGCATGTACTTGACACATGTATTGCCTGTATGGATGTAGTTTGACCTACGATTCAAAATGTAAATAAAATTTTCCCAGCACTTTGTCTTTTTCCGGAGACCCGAAAAAACCATATTTCACCCCGAAATCTGCAAAATTGAAAAACATTCCGTTGCTTATCTTAGACACTGTATTGCACATGTATGGATGTAGTTTGCCTACAGATTACAAAAAGTAAAAAAATTTTCTAGCTTCGGTCGTTTTTCCGTGAGACCCCAAAAAACCATTTTCCCGCGAAAAACGCAAAATTGAAAAATCTCTTTGCTATAGTACTTAGAACTTTTTTGCCCCCTGTATGGATGTAGTTTGACCTACAGTTACAAAAAGTAAAAAATTTTCCTAGCTTGGTCGTTTTTCCCTGAGACCGAAAAAACCATATTTAAAAGCGAAACTGCAAAAATTGAAAAATCTCTCCGTTGCATGTACTTGACAATGTATTGACATGTTGGATGTGGGTTTGACTACAGATTACAAAAAGTAAAATAAATTTTTCCCAGCACTTTTCGTTTTTTCCCTGAGGCCCGAAAAACCTTTTTTTCACCCCGAAATCTGCAAAATTAAAAAAATCTCCGTTGCTATAGACTGACACTGTATTGCCATGTATGGATGTAGTTTGACCCCCAGTTACAAAAATGTAAAATAAATTTTTTCCGCACTTGTCGTTTTTCCGTGGACCCGAAAAAACCTATTTCACCCGGGAAAATTTCAAAATTGAAAAAACATTTCCCGTTGCTATGTACTTTAAAAAATGTATTGCACTGTTTGGATTTTAGTTTGACCTACGATTACAAAATGTAAAATAATTTTTCCTAGCTTCGGTCGTTTTTTTGTGGACCAAAAAAACCCTATTTCACCCCGAAATCTGCAAATTTAAAAAATTTATCTCGTTGCTTGTACTTAGAAAATGTATTGCCCCGATGGATGTAGTTTGACTACAAATTACAAAAAAGTAAAATAAATTTTCCTAGCTTCGGTCGTTTTTCCGTGAGACCCCAAAACTATTTCACCGCGAAATTGCAAAATTGAAAAATCCCTCTCCGTTGCTATGACTTAGGCACAGTATTGAATTATGGATGTAGTTTGACCTACGTTTCAAAAAAGTAAAAAAAATTTTTCCTAGCACTTGTCGTTTTTGTGAGACCGAAAAACCTATTTACCCCGAAATTGAAAATTTAAAATCTCTCCGTTTTATAGTACTTAGCACTGTATTGACATGTTGGATGTAGTTTTACCTCAGTTAAAAAAAGTAAAATAAATTTTCCCACACTTGTGTTTTTCCCTGAGACCCCAAAAAAAACCCTATTTCACCCGAATCTGCAAAATTGAAAAAAATCTCCGTTGCTATAGTACTTAGCCCCATGTTTGCCCCTGTATGGATGTAGTTTGACTACAGATTACAAAATGTAAAAAAAATTTTTCCCAGTTCGGTCGTTTTTCGTGAGCCCGGAAAAAAACCTATTTTACCGCGAAAACTGCAAAATTGAAAAAAAATCTCGTTGTTAGTATTGAAATGTTTTTTCAATTTGGATGAGTTTGACCTCAGATTACAAAAATGTAAAAAAAATTTTCCCGATTTTCGTTTTTCCCTGGACCGAAAAAAACCCTATTTCCCGCGAAAAATGCAAATTGAAAAATCATCTCCGTTGCTATGTACTTTTTTTTTTTTTTTTTTTTTTTTTTTTTTTTTTTTTTTTTTTTTTTTTTTTTTTTTTTTTTTTTTTTTTTTTTTTTTTTTTTTTTTTTTTTTTTTTTTTTTTTTTTTTTTTTTTTTTTTTTTTTTTTTTTTTTTTTTTTTTTTTTTTTTTTTTTTTTTTTTTTTTTTTTTTTTTTTTTTTTTTTTTTTTTTTTTTTTTTTTTTTTTTTTTTTTTTTTTTTTTTCTAGCTTGTGTTTTTCCCTGAGACCCCAAAAACCTATTTCACGCGAAATCTGCAAAAATTGAAAAATCTCTCGTTGCTATAGTATTAGGGGAATGTTTGCATGTAGGATGTAGTTTGACCTCAGATTACAAAAAAAGTAAAAAAATTTTCCCGCTTGGCCCTTTTTTCCCTGAGACCGAAAAAAAAAATTTTTCACCGGAAATCTGCAAAATTGAAAAATCATCTCCGTTTTTATATTAGGGCACAGTATTGCACTTTTATGGTGTGTTTGACCTTTGATTACAAAAAATGAAAATAAATTTTTTAGTTTGGTCGTTTTTCCCTGGACCCGGAAAAACCCTTTTCACCGCGAAATCTGAAAAAAAAAATTAAAAAAAAAACTTCCGTTGTATAGACTTAGAAATGTATTGCAATGTATGGGTGTGTTTGACCTACAGATTCAAAAAAATTTTTAAAAAAAAAAATTTTCCCCAGTTGGTCTTTTTCCCTGGAAACCCCAAAAAAAATTTCACCCCGAAAACTGCAAAAAGAAAATCATTCCGTTTGTTAGTCTTAGACACAGTATTGCCATGATGGATGTAGTTTGCCTTACAAAAAAAAAATTTTTTCGGTGTTTTTTCCCTGAGACCCCAAAAAAAACCCTATTTCACCCCGAAAACTGCAAAATTGAAAAAAACATCTCCGTTGCTATTACTTAGACACATGTATTGCAATGTAGGATGTAGTTTGTCTAAGATTACAAAAATGTAAAATAAAATTTTCCTAGCCTTTTTGGGTTTTTTGTGAGACCTGAAAAAAAATTTTCCCGCGAAAAACTGCAAAATTGAAAAATCATCTCCGTTGTATAGTATTAGACAATGTATTGCACATGTATGGGTGTAGTTTGCCTCAGATTAAAAAATGTAAAATAAAAATTTTCCCAGCTTCGGGCGTTTTTCCCAGGGGCCCCAAAAACCAATTTTTTACGCGAAAACTGCAAAATTGAAAAAACATCTCCGTTTTCATAGTATTGAACATGTATTGACAGTATGGGTGTAGTTTTTACCTACAGATTACAAAAATGTAAAATAAATTTTCCTAGCCCTTGGGCGTTTTTTCCCTGAAGGGAAAAACCCCCGAAACCCAAAAAAAATTTTTTTTTTTTTTTTTTTTTTTACCCAATTCAAAATTAAAAAAAATTTTCCTGTTGACTTTTCCTGAG
>JAMCCL010000591.1:0-23888 GCA_024516035.1 Bactericera cockerelli
AACCCAAGTCCCTACTATTGAACGCAATGCGGCCATTGACACCATAGTCACCAAACAACGTGAGAAGGAGGAGCTGGAGGCTGAACTAGCGGAATGCAAGTTGCTGATCTCTAACCTACAGGACTCCCTCAAGACAATGGAAGCAGCATGGACTATTGACAAAGCCGAGTTGGCGAAGTTGCAGAAACAGATTGCCCCATTAGTGCTAAGTAGTAGTAGGGATGTTAAACTTACTCTAATAGGCGACAGTCATGTTCATAATCTTGAGCCTCTTCTACATAAAGTTTTCCCCTCTACTTATAACATAAAATGTTATCCCAAGTCTGGTGCAGGTGTAGAAGACATATGTAATCTTTCAGTAAGGGAGCATAGTGCTCAGGATATTGTCATGCTGTTTGTGGGTACTAATGATGTATGCAAGACATCTTGGTTAGGTATCAAAACATCATTTAAGAAACTTATTGACAAGTTCAAGAGTAGTAGATTGATAGTCATTTTAATACCCCCTCGTAGAAATGCCACTGAGTTTAACTATCACATTCAGTCCTTAAATGTCAAGATTTCCAACTTTTGAACGAGGAAGGTGTGTCTTTCATTAATCCTGCCATAATTCTTAAAAACAAGCATTATGGTAGGGACAACTTACACTTGAACAAGGTAGGAAAGGACGCTTTATGTAACATGATTAAGTCTTACATTGTAGATGGCAAACTTTACATATTTTGACCAAGTCTAGAAATTGCAAGATTGGGAGTGATAGGGTCACTACACAAACTACACATGGTAAAAGTACAAGTGCTAAAACTAGTACAAGTTCTAAAACTGGTATCAAGAAAAGTACTAATATTCTGAATGTGAATAGTACCTATCGTCATAAGCACGCTTCCATGGGTGTTTCTGATAGACAGTTACAAGGGTCTAAGCATAGTAGGTACCCGGGTAATAGGAAGAGATTCTCTGGCGATAACAAACAGAACAGGGGTGTTAGACAGTGGGACAAGAATAGAGGTAACGGTAAACGTGCTGGTGGAAATCACGATGCACGATTTAAATCCCGCGTTGTGTACAACAATGTCTATCGAGGTGGTAGGAATTACATCCCTCCTCCTGCTCATTATAACTATGATTACTTTCCCCCTCAACCCTACCTAAATAATTATGACTATGATTATTATGATTACAACTGTGACCCCTATTATAATTATAGTTATCAGGATCAGGACACGCATAATTTGACACGCAACGTGCGTAATGCACCGCATGGCATGAATTTTTTCTAAGCCTCTGACGTTGACTCTATTATCAAGGAGTAGGAAGTCACTATCTTCATCTATTTCTTCCTCTTCATCTTTTCTTCTTGATTTTGGTGATCTAGATTCCTCTCGTGTCCAGCCTGAAAATCAATCACAAACACAAGGCGATACACCTACTCAGCTCTTGTGTTGTGATCACTCATTAGTACGTATTGAGTTACCCAATAATGAAACCGTGAGACATGACAATCTTCATGTTCTAGTGGATAATATTTCGCCTATAGATATCCATCAAGTGGCGGCATCAAATGATGTGGTAGAGGCATCCCCTACTGAGGAACCATTGTCTCCCCCACTAAACCCTGATTTGAATCCGCCCCTGTCAAATGAGACTAACACACTCGAATCTTCGTATGAAGGTACCATTGGTGCTGATGCTCATGATATAAGCACTGCTGATAATGCTAATATCAGTACGAGCAACTCGGTAGCTAGGCAGAGGCTTTACAACAATGTTTCTCCCTATCCCAAATGTTTTCGATGTGTACATTTGAATACTCAGAGTCTGCCGGCTCACTATCATGAGGTTCGTAATATTTGCGATGATATTGATCTCCATGCTATTTTTATGTCCGAATCTTGGCTTAAACCATCAATCGCGGACAACATTGTCAATTTTCCTGGCTATGTCCTTTTGAGACATGACAGGATTGAGAGACGCGGGGGTGGTGTTGCGTTATTCTTGCGCAACGATTTAAAACACAAGGTAGTTGCTAGTAGTAGTTTGTCATCACGTCATAACAAAAATGTTGAGTTTTTAGCTGTGGAACTGGTGCTACGCTGTGTAAAACTTCTCCTAGTTGCTGTCTATAAACCTTGTGATGTATATCAATTGGGTGAACTCTATGATTTCATCCCATTGGCTATTCCTAACTATGAACATATCATAATGATGGGTGATTTTAACATCAATATGCTTGATGCTAACCATTGGGAATCGCGTGGCTTTACTGAGAACATTTCTTCTCTTGGTATGTCTATCCTACCATCTCCACCCACCCACCATAGTCCTGGTCACCCTCCCTCACTTATTGATCTTGCGATTGTTATGAAACCTGATAAAGTGGTGCTCTATGATCAGATACCTGTTTCCGGGATATCTCATCATAATCTCCTTTTTTTTGTCCTATTCATTAAAAGTGCCCAAATATCCACCTCAAATTGTCACGTATCGTAAGATCAAAAACATTGATATGGAATGTTTCGCTGAGCATATGAGTGAGATAGATTGGTCTAATGTGGTGGACGATGATGTAACGGTTCATGAAAAGGTTTCCTCGTTTAATCAACATGTGTTGCGTGCTTTTGATACTTTTGCTCCCGTCAAAAACTCCCGTGTTACCAAAGCCCCTATACCTTGGATGACCCCTGCTATTAAGTCCAGTATGATTCAGCGTGATAAGCTCTACATTCGCTATCGCCATACTGGACAGCAGGAAGACTTACGAGCTTATAAAGCTAAAAAGAACGCAACAAACTATATGGTTAGGAAAGCCCAACAAAATTTTGCAGGAGGGATACTGCATGGAGGGCCGAGGTCAACATGGAGGAAACTCAACAGTGTGGGTTTGGGTAACATTAAGTCGCCCAACCCCATCACTGTTGATCTTGATACCATGAATGACTTTTTTGTTTCTGTTGTGCCCTCTCCTTGTGTTTCTGTTAAATCCTCTATTTTGGCAGAATTCGATGCTCTACCTAACCCACTCCGGAACATTTCCTTTGATTTTCAGGAGGTAACATCTGCTGATGTACTCAAAGCCTTGTCTTCCATCCAATCAAAAGCCAGTGGTTATGATGGCTTTGACAAAGACATGATAAAAATGTCCCTACCATGGTTTCTACCCATCATAACTCACATTTTCAATAAATCACTGAGCAATGGACAATTCCCAGATACCTGGAAACTTTCCAACATAATACCTTTAAACAAGGTAGCAAGCCCTGCATCTTGCGCGGACTACCGGCCTATTTCCTTGCTACCTTTGTTGTCCAAAGGGTTGGAAAAGCTTGTGGTACGACAAATTTGGGCTTTTATTGAGAAGCACAAAATTGTTGATCCTTACCAGTCTGGTTTTAGATGTCAACATAGTACGGCCACCGCGCTTGTAAAAGTGACCAATGACATTCGCTGGTCTCTAGAGGCAAGCAAAATTACTATATTGACATTTATCGATTTAAGCAAGGCTTTTGACTGTGTGGATTTTGATGTACTTCTTAAAGTGCTAAAAAGAATGTGTTTTTCTAATAATGTTCTGTCCTGGGTGAGCTCGTACCTACGAGACAGAAAGCAACGTGTCTTTGGCCATGGAAAGACATCAGCCTGGAGACCCATTAGATCTGGGGTTCCGCAGGGGTCTGTGGCCGGACCTTTGTTGTTTTCCCTTTACATCTCATCAATCAAAGGAGTGTTCGTCCACTGCAAGTACCACATCTATGCAGATGATGTCCAGGTTTACATCCATTGCCTCCCCGAACACATATCTGAAGCCATTCGATTGCTTAATGAGGATCTCCAAAAGTTTTCTGAGTGGGCAAAAAGTCTGTTTTTGAAGCCCAACCCATCAAAAACACAGGCTCTAATTGTTGGAACTGCAAACTCCTTATCGACTATTGATCCGCTCCACTTGCCTCCTGTCATCTTGGATGGTCAGCCCATACCTTATGCCCAGTGTGCTAAAAATCTAGGTATAAAAATAGATAACACATTGTCCTGGAATCCTTTTGTTAAGGACATACGCAAAAAGGTATTTTACTCTCTCCATACTCTCAGTAAATTTAGAAAAGTATTTCCAACATTGCTCAAGAAGAGGTTGGTTGAGGCCCTCATTTTTCCAATCTTTGATTACTGTGATATTGTATACTGTGGAGGGTTAACAGTCGAATTGGAACGCTCATTACAAGTAGCTCAAAATGCTTGTGTGCGTTATGTGTTGAACCTCACCAGATTTGATCATGTATCTTCATCATACATTGATCTTAACTGGATGAGACTCAAGACACGGAGAGAGCTGCACTTGTTGCTTTTTCTTTTCAAAGTAATGAGTGTTCAATGTCCAGAATATATTGTTGAGTTAATAGAATTTTTGTCCAATTCAAATCAGTATAGCACAAGATCTACTCAAACTAAAACACTTAAAATACCATTACATCGAACTACAGCAGGTGAGCGGTCATTTCAAGTTACTGCAGCTCGACTGTGGAATGCACTCCCTGCTGAATTAAGAAACTCCACTGGATTTGGTAGCTTTAAGACAAAAGCAGTGGAGTACTTAAAATCAACGTCAGGTTCCTGATATGAAACCTGACAATACCGGTGGTTGGGTGGAAGAGCTCCTTTGGGAGAATCCTGCCACGTTAAACAAAGCCATTAAAAAAAAAAAAAAAAAAAAAATAAAGGAGAAAATGGGTATAGCGGAGAAATAGTGAAATAAAGGATAAAACGGGTATAGCGGAGAAATAGTGAAATAAAGGAGAAAATGGGTATAGCGGAGAAATAGTTAAATAAAGGAGAAAATGGGTATAGCGGAGAATTAGTGAAATAAAGGAGAAAATGGGTATAGCGGAGAAATAGTGAAATAAAGGAGAAAATGGGTATAGCGGAGAAATAGTGAAATAAAGGAGCAAATAGTGAAATAAAGGAGAAAATGGGTATAGTGGAGAAATAGTGAAATAAAGGAGAAAACGGGTATAGCGGAGAAATAGTGAAATAAAGGAGAAAATGGGTATAGCGGAGAAATAGTTAAATAAAGGAGAAAATGGGTATAGCGGAGAATTAGTGAAATAAAGGAGAAAATGGGTATAGCGGAGAAATAGTGAAATAAAGGAGAAAATGGGTATAGCGGAGAAATAGTGAAATAAAGGAGCAAATAGTGAAATAAAGGAGAAAATGGGTATAGTGGAGAAATAGTGAAATAAAGGAGAAAACGGGTATAGCGGAGAAATAGTGAAATAAAGGAGAAAATTGGTATAGCGGAGAAATAGTTAAATAAAGGAGAAAATGGGTATAGCGGAGAATTAGTGAAATAAAGGAGAAAATGGGTATAGCGGAGAAATAGTGAAATAAAGGAGAAAATGGGTATAGCGGAGAAATAGTGAAATAAAGGAGCAAATGGGTATAGCGGAGAAATAGTGAAATAAAGGAGAAAATGGGTATAGCGGAGAAACAGTTAAATGGAGGAGAAAATGGGTATAGCGGAGAAATAGTGAAATAAAGGAGAAATGGGTATAGCGGAGAAATAGTGAAATAAAGGAGAAAATGGGTATAGCGGAGAAATAGTGAAATAAAGGAGAAAACGGGTATAGCGGAGAAATAGTGAAATAAAGGAGAAAATGGGTATAGCGGGGAAATAGCGAAAAAAGGAGAAAATGGGTATAGCGGAGAAATAGTGAAATAAAGGAGAAAATGGGTATAGCGGAGAAATAGTGAAATAAAGGAGATAATGGGTATAGCGGAGAAATAGTGAAATAAAGGAGAAAATGGGTATAGCGGAGAAATAGTGAAATAAAGGAGAAAATGGGTATAGCGGGAAATAGCGAAAAAAGGAGAAAATGGGTATAGCGGAGAAATAGTGAAATAAAGGAGAAAATGGGTATAGCGGAGAAATAGTGAAATAAAGGAGAAAATGGGTATAGCGAAGAAATAGTGAAATAAAGGAGAAAATGGGTATAGCGGAGAAATAGTGAAATAAAGGAGAAAATGGGTAAAGCGGAGAAATAGTGAAATAAAGGAGAAAATGGGTATAGCGGAGAAATAGTGAAATGGAGGAGAAAATGGGTATAGCGGAGAAATAATGAAATAAAGGAGAAATGGGTATAGCGGAGAAATAGTGAAATAAAGGAGAAAATGGGTATAGCGGAGAAATAGTGAAATAAAGGAGAAAATGGGTATAGCGGAGAAATAGTGAAATAAAGGTGAAAATGGGTATAGCGGAGAAATAGTTAAATAAAGGAGAAAATGGGTATAGCGGAGAAATAGTGAAATAAAGGAGAAATGGGTATAGCGGAGAAATAGAGAAAAAAAGGAGAAAATGGGTATAGCGGAGAAATAGTGAAATAAAGGAGAAAATGGGTAAAGCGGAGAAATAGTAAAATAAAGGAGAAAATGGGTATAGCGGAGAAATAGTGAAATAAAGGAGAAAATGGGTATAGCGGAGAAATAGTGAAATTAAGGAGAAAACGGGTATAGCTGAGAAATAGTGAAATAAAGGAGAAAATGGGTATAGCGGAGAAATAGTTAAATAAAGGAGAAAATGGGTATAGCGGAGAATTAGTGAGATAAAGGAGAAAATGGGTATAGCGGAGAAATAGTGAAAAAAAAAGGAGAAAATGGGTATAGCGGAGAAATAGTAAAATAAAGGAGAAAATGGGTATAGCGGAGAAATAGTGAAATAAAGGAGAAAATGGGTATAGCGGAGAAATAGTGAAATAAAGGAGAAAATGGGTATAGCGGAGTAATAGTGAAATAAAGGAGAAAATGGGTATAGCGGAGAAATAGTGAAATAAAGGAGAAAATGGGTAAAGCGGAGAAATAGTAAAATAAAGGAGAAAATGGGTATAGCGGAGAAATAGTTAAAAGAGGGGAAATCGTAATATTTGCGATGATATTGATCTCCATGCTATTTTTATGTCCGAATCTTGGCTTAAACCATCAATCGCGGACAACATTGTCAATTTTCCTGGCTATGTCCTTTTGAGACATGACAGGATTGAGAGACGCGGGGGTGGTGTTGCGTTATTCTTGCGCAACGATTTAAAACACAAGGTAGTTGCTAGTAGTAGTTTGTCATCACGTCATAACAAAAATGTTGAGTTTTTAGCTGTGGAACTGGTGCTACGCTGTGTAAAACTTCTCCTAGTTGCTGTCTATAAACCTTGTGATGTATATCAATTGGGTGAACTCTATGATTTCATCCCATTGGCTATTCCTAACTATGAACATATCATAATGATGGGTGATTTTAACATCAATATGCTTGATGCTAACCATTGGGAATCGCGTGGCTTTACTGAGAACATTTCTTCTCTTGGTATGTCTATCCTACCATCTCCACCCACCCACCATAGTCCTGGTCACCCTCCCTCACTTATTGATCTTGCGATTGTTATGAAACCTGATAAAGTGGTGCTCTATGATCAGATACCTGTTTCCGGGATATCTCATCATAATCTCCTTTTTTTGTCCTATTCATTAAAAGTGCCCAAATATCCACCTCAAATTGTCACGTATCGTAAGATCAAAAACATTGATATGGAATGTTTCGCTGAGCATATGAGTGAGATAGATTGGTCTAATGTGGTGGACGATGATGTAACGGTTCATGAAAAGGTTTCCTCGTTTAATCAACATGTGTTGCGTGCTTTTGATACTTTTGCTCCCGTCAAAAACTCCCGTGTTACCAAAGCCCCTATACCTTGGATGACCCCTGCTATTAAGTCCAGTATGATTCAGCGTGATAAGCTCTACATTCGCTATCGCCATACTGGACAGCAGGAAGACTTACGAGCTTATAAAGCTAAAAAGAACGCAACAAACTATATGGTTAGGAAAGCCCAACAAAATTTTGCAGGAGGGATACTGCATGGAGGGCCGAGGTCAACATGGAGGAAACTCAACAGTGTGGGTTTGGGTAACATTAAGTCGCCCAACCCCATCACTGTTGATCTTGATACCATGAATGACTTTTTTGTTTCTGTTGTGCCCTCTCCTTGTGTTTCTGTTAAATCCTCTATTTTGGCAGAATTCGATGCTCTACCTAACCCACTCCGGAACATTTCCTTTGATTTTCAGGAGGTAACATCTGCTGATGTACTCAAAGCCTTGTCTTCCATCCAATCAAAAGCCAGTGGTTATGATGGCTTTGACAAAGACATGATAAAAATGTCCCTACCATGGTTTCTACCCATCATAACTCACATTTTCAATAAATCACTGAGCAATGGACAATTCCCAGATACCTGGAAACTTTCCAACATAATACCTTTAAACAAGGTAGCAAGCCCTGCATCTTGCGCGGACTACCGGCCTATTTCCTTGCTACCTTTGTTGTCCAAAGGGTTGGAAAAGCTTGTGGTACGACAAATTTGGGCTTTTATTGAGAAGCACAAAATTGTTGATCCTTACCAGTCTGGTTTTAGATGTCAACATAGTACGGCCACCGCGCTTGTAAAAGTGACCAATGACATTCGCTGGTCTCTAGAGGCAAGCAAAATTACTATATTGACATTTATCGATTTAAGCAAGGCTTTTGACTGTGTGGATTTTGATGTACTTCTTAAAGTGCTAAAAAGAATGTGTTTTTCTAATAATGTTCTGTCCTGGGTGAGCTCGTACCTACGAGACAGAAAGCAACGTGTCTTTGGCCATGGAAAGACATCAGCCTGGAGACCCATTAGATCTGGGGTTCCGCAGGGGTCTGTGGCCGGACCTTTGTTGTTTTCCCTTTACATCTCATCAATCAAAGGAGTGTTCGTCCACTGCAAGTACCACATCTATGCAGATGATGTCCAGGTTTACATCCATTGCCTCCCCGAACACATATCTGAAGCCATTCGATTGCTTAATGAGGATCTCCAAAAGTTTTCTGAGTGGGCAAAAAGTCTGTTTTTGAAGCCCAACCCATCAAAAACACAGGCTCTAATTGTTGGAACTGCAAACTCCTTATCGACTATTGATCCGCTCCACTTGCCTCCTGTCATCTTGGATGGTCAGCCCATACCTTATGCCCAGTGTGCTAAAAATCTAGGTATAAAAATAGATAACACATTGTCCTGGAATCCTTTTGTTAAGGACATACGCAAAAAGGTATTTTACTCTCTCCATACTCTCAGTAAATTTAGAAAAGTATTTCCAACATTGCTCAAGAAGAGGTTGGTTGAGGCCCTCATTTTTCCAATCTTTGATTACTGTGATATTGTATACTGTGGAGGGTTAACAGTCGAATTGGAACGCTCATTACAAGTAGCTCAAAATGCTTGTGTGCGTTATGTGTTGAACCTCACCAGATTTGATCATGTATCTTCATCATACATTGATCTTAACTGGATGAGACTCAAGACACGGAGAGAGCTGCACTTGTTGCTTTTTCTTTTCAAAGTAATGAGTGTTCAATGTCCAGAATATATTGTTGAGTTAATAGAATTTTTGTCCAATTCAAATCAGTATAGCACAAGATCTACTCAAACTAAAACACTTAAAATACCATTACATCGAACTACAGCAGGTGAGCGGTCATTTCAAGTTACTGCAGCTCGACTGTGGAATGCACTCCCTGCTGAATTAAGAAACTCCACTGGATTTGGTAGCTTTAAGACAAAAGCAGTGGAGTACTTAAAATCAACGTCAGGTTCCTGATATGAAACCTGACAATACCGGTGGTTGGGTGGAAGAGCTCCTTTGGGAGAATCCTGCCACGTTAAACAAAGCCATTAAAAAAAAAAAAAAAAAAAAAATAAAGGAGAAAATGGGTATAGCGGAGAAATAGTGAAATAAAGGATAAAACGGGTATAGCGGAGAAATAGTGAAATAAAGGAGAAAATGGGTATAGCGGAGAAATAGTTAAATAAAGGAGAAAATGGGTATAGCGGAGAATTAGTGAAATAAAGGAGAAAATGGGTATAGCGGAGAAATAGTGAAATAAAGGAGAAAATGGGTATAGCGGAGAAATAGTGAAATAAAGGAGAAAATGGGTATAGCGGAGAAATAGTGAAATAAAGGAGAAAATGGGTATAGCGGAGAATTAGTGAAATAAAGGAGAAAATGGTTATAGCGGTGAAATAGTGAAATAAAGGAGAAAATGGGTATGGCGGAGAAATAGTGAAATAAAGGAGAAAATGGGTATAGCGGAGAAATAGTGAAATAAAGGAGAAAATGGGTATAGCGGAGAAATAGTGAAATAAAGGAGAAAATGGGTATAGCGGAGAAATAGTTAAATAGAGGAGAAAATGGGTATAGCGGAGAAATAGTGAAATAAAGGAGAAAATGGGTATAGCGGAGAAATAGTGAAATAAAGGAGAAAATGGGTATAGCGGAGAAATAGTGAAATAAAGGAGAAAATGGGTATAGCGGAGAATTAGTGAAATAAAGGAGAAAATGGTTATAGCGGTGAAATAGTGAAATAAAGGAGAAAATGGGTATGGCGGAGAAATAGTGAAATAAAGGAGAAAATGGGTATAGCGGAGAAATAGTGAAATAAAGGAGAAAATGGGTATAGCGGAGAAATAGTGAAATAAAGGAGAAAATGGGTATAGCGGAGAAATAGAGAAAAAAAGGAGAAAATGGGTATAGCAGAGACATAGTGAAATAAAGGAGAAAATGGGTAAAGCGGAGAAATAGTGAAATAAAGGAGAAAATGGGTATAGCGGAGAAATAGTGAAATAAAGGAGAAAATTGGTATAGCGGAGAAATAGTGAAATAAAGGAGAAAATGGGTATAGCGGAGAAATAGTGAAATAAAGGAGAAATGGGTATAGCGGAGAAATAGAGAAAAAAAGGAGAAAATGGGTATAGCGGAGAAATAGTGAAATAAAGGAGAAAATGGGTAAAGCGGAGAAATAGTAAAATAAAGGAGAAAATGGGTATAGCGGAGAAATAGTGAAATAAAGGAGAAAATGGGTATAGCGGAGAAATAGTGAAATAAAGGAGAAAATGGGTATAGCGGAGAAATAGTGAAATAAAGGAGAAAATGGGTATAGCGGAGAAATAGTGAAATAAAGGAGAAAATGGGTATAGCGGAGATATAGTGAAATAAAGGAGAAAATGGGTATAGCGGAGAAATAGTGAAATTAAGGAGAAATGGGTATAGCGGAGAAATAGTGAAATAAAGGAGAAAATGGGTATAGCGGAGAAATAGTAAAATAAAGGAGAAAATGGGTATAGCGGAGAAATAGTGAAATAAAGGAGAAAATGGGTATAGCGGAGAAATAGTGAAATAAAGGAGAAAATGGGTATAGCGGAGAAATAGTGAAATAAAGGAGAAATGGGTATAGCGGAGAAATAGAGAAAAAAAGGAGAAAATGGGTATAGCGGAGAAATAGTGAAATAAAGGAGAAAATGGGTAAAGCGGAGAAATAGTAAAATAAAGGAGAAAATGGGTATAGCGGAGAAATAGTGAAATAAAGGAGAAAATGGGTATAGCAGAGAAATAGTGAAATAAAGGAGAAAATGGGTATAGCGGAGAAATAGTGAAATAAAGGAGATAATGGGTATAGCGGAGAAATAGTGAAATAAAGGAGAAAATGGGTATAGCGGAGAAATAGTGAAATAAAGGAGAAAATGGGTATAGCGGGGAAATAGCGAAAAAAGGAGAAAATGGGTATAGCGGAGAAATAGTGAAATAAAGGAGAAAATGGGTATAGCGGAGAAATAGTGAAATAAAGGAGATAATGGGTATAGCGGAGAAATAGTGAAATAAAGGAGAAAATGGGTATAGCGGAGAAATAGTGAAATAAAGGAGAAAATGGGTATAGCGGGGAAATAGCGAAAAAAGGAGAAAATGGGTATAGCGGAGAAATAGTGAAATGAAGGAGAAAATGGGTATAGCGGAGAAATAGTGAAATAAAGGAGAAAATGGGTATAGCGGAGAAATAGTGAAATAAAGGAGAAAATGGGTATAGCGAAGAAATAGTGAAATAAAGGAGAAAATGGGTATAGCGGAGAAATAGTGAAATAAAGGAGAAAATGGGTATAGCGGAGAAATAGTGAAATAAAGGAGAAAATGGGTATAGCGGAGAAATAGTGAAATAAAGGAGAAAATGGGTATAGCGGAGAAATAGTGAAATAAAGGAGAAAATGGGTATAGCGGAGAAATAGTGAAATAAAGGAGAAAATGGGTATAGCGGAGAAATAGTGAAATAAAGGAGAAAACGGGTATAGCGGAGAAATAGTTAAAAGAGGGAAAATGGGTATAGCGGAGAAATAGAGAAAAAAAGGAGAAAATGGGTATAGCGGAGAATTAGTGAAATAAAGGAGCAAATGGGTATAGCGGAGAAATAGTGAAATAAAGGAGAAAATGGGTATAGCGGAGAAATAGTTAAATAAAGGAGAAAATGGGTATAGCGGAGAAATAGTGATAAATAAGGAGAAATGGTATAGCGGAGAAATAGTAAAAAGAAGGAAAATGGTATAGCGGAGAAATAGTGAAATAAAGGAGATAAATGGGTAAGCGGAGAAATAGTAAATAAAGAAAAATGGGTATTAGCGAGAAATAGTGAAATAAAGGAGAACATGGTATAGCGAGAAATAGTGAAATAAAGAGAAAATGGGTATAGCGGAGAAATAGTGAAATAAAGAAAAATGGGTATAGCGGAGAAATAGTGAAATAAAGGAAAAATGGGTATAGCGGAGAATTGTGAAATAAAGGAGAAAATGGTATAAGCGGAGAAATAGTGAAATTAAAGGAGAAAATGGGTATAGCGGAGAAATAGTGATAATTAAAGGAAAAATGGGTATAGCGAGAAATAGTAAAATAAAGGAGAAAATGGGTATAGCGGAGAAATAGTTAAATAAAGGAGAAAAGGGTATAGCGGAGAATAGTGAAATAAAGGAGACAAATGGTATAGCGGAGAAATAGTGAAATAAGGAGAAAATGGTATAGCGAGAATATTAAATAAAAGGAGAAAATGGGTATTACGGAGAAATAGTGAAATAAAGGAGAAATGGTATAGCGGAGAAATAGTGAAATAAAGGAGAAAATGGGTATAGCGGAGAAATAGTGAAATAAAGGAGAAAATGGGTATAGCGGAGAAATAGTGAAATAAAGGAGAAAATGGGTATAGCGGAAGAATAGTGAAATAAAGGAGAAAATGGGTATAGCGGAGAAATAGTGAAATAAAGGAGAAAATGGGTATAGCGGAGAAATAGTGAAATAAAGGAGAAATGGGTATAGCGGAGAAATAGGAAAAAAAGGAGAAAATGGGTATAGCGGAGAAATAGTGAAATAAAGGAGAAAATGGGTAAAGCGGAGAAATAGTGAAATAAAGGAGAAAATGGGTATAGCGGAGAAATAGTAAAAAGGGAAAATGGGTATAGCGGAGAAATAGTGAAATAAAGGAGAAAATGGGTATAGCGGAGAAATAGTGAAATAAAGGAGAAAATGGGTATAGCGGAGAAATAGTGAAATAAAGGAGAAAATGGGTATAGGGAGAAATAGTGAAATAAAGGAGAAAAGGGTATAGCGGAGAAATAGTGAAATAAAGGAGAAAATGGGTATAGCGAGAAATAGTTAAATAAAGGAGAAAATGGGTATAGCGGAGAAATAGTGAAATAAAAGGAGAAAATGGGTATAGCGGAGAAATAGTGAAATAAAGGAGAAAATGTATAGGAGAAATAGTTAAAGAAAAATGGATAGCGGAGAAATAGTGAAATAAAGGAGAAATGGGTATAGCGGAGAAATAGTGAAATAAAGGAGATAATGGGTATAGCGGAAATAGTGAAATAAAGGAGAAAATGGGTATAGCGGAGAAATAGTGAAATAAAGGAGAAAAGGGTATAGCGGAGAAATAGTGAAATAAGGAGAAAATGGGTATAGCGGAGAAATAGTGAAATAAAGGAGAAAATGGGTATAGCGGAGAGATTAGTGAAATAAAGGAGAAAATGGGTATAGCGGAGAAATAGTGAAATAAAGGAAAAATGGGTAAGCGGAGAAATAGTGACATAAAGGAGAAAATGGTATAGCGGAGAAATAGTGAAATAAAGGAGAAAATGGGTTATAGCGAAAAAAAGTGAAATAAAGGAGAAAATGGGTATAGCGGAGAAATAGTGAAATAAAGGAGAAAAATGGGTATAGCGGAGTAATAGTGAAATAAAGGAGAAAATGGGTATAGCGGAGAAATAGTGAAATAAAGGAGAAAATGGGTATAGCGGAGAAATAGTGAAATGAGGAGAAAATGGGTATAGCGGAGAAATAGTGAAATAAAGGAGAAATGGGTATAGCGGGGAAATAGTGAAATAAAGGAGAAAATGGGTATAGCGGAGAAATAGTGAAATAAAGGAGAAAACGGGTATAGCGGAGAAATAGTGAAATAAAGAAGAAAATGGTATAGCGGAGAATAGTGAAATAAAGGAGAAAATGGTATAGCGAGAAATAGTGAATAAGGAGAAAATGGTATAGCGGAGAAATAGTGAAATAAAGGAGAAAATGGTATAGCGGAGAAATAGTGAAATAAAGAGAAAACGGGTATAGCGGAGAAATAAGTGAAATAAAGGAGAAAATGGTTATAGCGGAGAAATAGTGAAATAAAGGAGAAAATGGGTATAGCGGAGAAATAGTGAAATAAAGGAGAAAATGGGTATAGCGGAGAAATTTTTTGTTTTTGTTTTTTACAAATTAACGGGGTTTACCCATGTTTATTGTATATAATATGAAAATACAATTGTATAAAGTTGAAAATATATAAAAGTATAACATAGTAGATAATATAATAAAGTTAGGAATAAATATAAAATATAGATGAATGCTATTACATAAATAAATAGATGGTATTCTTAATTTACAGTACTGAGATATTGCTTATGCTTAATAATTTTTGTTTCGTCGTCTCAACATTATCATAGAACAGATCTATCGAAGGATCTTTGTTGCAAGCATCATTGAAGAGTCGCACAATACGGTTGAATGGTTTAGAAAAAGCATAGTTTTTGGTGCAAGATTTTTCATAGAGTAGACTCTTATTTCTTGTGTTTTTGTTATTGGTTCTAAAAGAGAGATCTTCTAGAAATTCTGGTAAGATAGTTTTATTATTAAGAATTTTAGCAAGGAGTATTATATCAATTGTGTTTCTCCTATGCTGTAAAGTAATAATATTGTTGGCATTCATAATTTCGCTATAATTGTGATCTTTAATACTCATTGGTTTTTTTTGTTTGAATGCAAGGTTTCTAAGAAATCTATGTTGTACAGATTCGATCTTGGAGATATATTTTTCATAGTAAGGGGACCACACAGAAGAGCCGTACTCTAAGATGGGTCGTACAAAAGCATAGTATAGAATGATATATGTTTTGGGATCTATGAATTCTCTGCTATTTCTATTAATGAAACCAAGAATTTTGTAAGCTTTTTTTGTGATATTAGAGTAGTGTTCATTGTAAGATAACTTATGATCGAAAATTATACCTAGATCTTTTACTTCATAAATTCTCTGTAGAGGAATGTTGTTGATAGAGTACTGGTAAATAACAGGGGCTTTCTTGCGATGAAATGACAAAATTTTACATTTGTTGATATTGAGCTCCATTCTGTTCACCTGACACCACTCGAACAGAGAATCTAAGGCTCTTTGTAAATTTATAGCATCTGACTGATCCTTTATAGTGAGTCCTGTTCGTTTATCGTCAGCAAATAACCAGAATGTCGTCAGTAGATAAGAGTAAACGTCATTAATGTAAAGATTAAAAATAAGACCTGATAGATGGCCACCCTGTATGCAGCCTGATAGCACATCAAATGGTTCGGAAAGGTAAGTAGAGTAATTGTTGACCTTTTGATCCTGGTGACAGTGGCAGATATTGTTATCACTCTCTATCATTTTTAATTTTACTAGTTGAGTGCGCTGAGAAAAGTAACTGTAGAAAAAAGATAGTAAAGGGTCAACAATACCATATGCGCGAAGTTTTGCGCATAATATGTTTGTGTTTATTTTATCAAAAGCTTTAGAATAGTCAGTCATAATACAGTCAAATTGGTCCCCGCTGTCAATAATGTTACACACATGGTCAGTAAAGGATAGAAGGTTTGTGGTCGTAGATTTATTATTTACAAAGCCATGCTGTTGGGGAATTAAAAGTGTACTTAAAATAGGTTGAATCTGATTGTATATTAGTTTGTCTAATATTTTAGGAATGGTCGATATCTTACTGATGGGCCTATAATTCGACACATTATCTTTCAAACCACTCTTAAATATAGGTGTTATATAAGAGGTTTTCCAGGCATCAGGAAAGATACCTGTTGACAAAGACCAGTTGAATAGGAAACAGAGTGGAGTAACTAATACAGATGAACAATTCTTGATTAAAATAGGAGGGACGTTGTCAGGTCCACTGGATGAGTCAGATTTTAGTGTTTTCATTATATCTACAAGTTCTTGAGGATTAAAGCAAATCCTGGACAAAGGTGATTCTAAGGTTTTTTCAAACATAAACTCAGGAGGGGCTAACTGTTCTCTAGAGTATACAGATGAAAAATTTTGGGCAAAAAGGTTTGTGATTTCTAGGGAATTACTTGAAGATTTTTCATGATAGTTCATGACAGACGGAATGCCATTTTCTTGCTTTTTTGATTTTATAAATCTCCAAAATGTTTCAGGGTTACTTGAGAATTCTTTTTCTTTATTCTGAATATATATAGAATAGTCACTCTCTGATTTTATTTTACATTGAGTTCTTAGATTTTTAAATAACTTTTGTTTCTCGGTAGACCCCGTCTTTTTGAAATTTTTATGAGCAATTTTTTTTTGTATGACCAAATTTTTAAGTTCTTTAGATGCCCAAATCGGAAATTTTAGTGTTTTAATGATTTTTTTTGGGATGAACTTTGTGATTTCTTTGTGTAAGGTCGAATAGAAATACGAGACAGCAGAATTTAGATTCTCACATTTTTGTAGTTCGGTTAACCAATTAATTTGTAGTAATGCTTCTTTAAGTGCAATATAGTTTCCTTTTTTATAGCAATAAACAGTAGGGTGGAGCGATGTTTCTACTTTTTAATGGAATAGTGAAAAAAAGTTGTCTACTAGCGAGAAACTTCCAAATCTGTCATTAATTTTTTTCTAAAAAATCGGGAAGATGCGCCCCGAGCCCCGCCCACTTTTGCAAAATTGTCATTTATAGACATGTTTCCTATGAATTTTCTAATTTTTTTAGTAATACTTTTTGAAATGGAATAGTTGTAAGTGTTTACTTAATAGAATGATCCATCATTATAAAAATAAAAAATAGTCAATTTTAAATGGTAAGTCTCGCCCCAAATTTGTCCAAATCCAACAAAATTTTCAAAAATCAGCAAAAAAGACACATATCTGCCGAATTTTCTAATTTTTCTGGAAAATTTTTCCAGAACAGAATAGTATTTAAATACAAAAACATACTATCCTCAATTACTCAGATTAAAAAGTTTTATAAAATTTACACGTTAAGTACCGCCCCGAGCTGCACCAAGGCCGCCTAATATTCTAGTAATAAATAGCTCTCTCTAGGCTTTCTATTATCGAGGATGGGCTCATGTACTGTGGTACACTCAAGTATACTATCCTCTGTTTCTTATGATGACTCATCATAGAAATAGAATCCTTTACAAACATGATGATTCATCTCCAAAAGGTCATCAATGCCACCAAAAGGTCTTAAATATTAGAAACAAAGAAAACAAGATTTTGGTAGAAATCCATGGGTTTTATGCCTACCACAACTCAGTTGACAGAAAGCAGCGAGTGTTATCTGATGAACGATTCGTGCGATTTTTTTTTTTCTCTTGAAATAATTAATACCAGTGTATTAAGATTCGAAAATGTTATCACGTTTAACAAGAAACAGTTCGTAGTACATAGACATTGACTACATTCATATTAAAGGTGTATGGTCCAATGTGGTTTTCAATTAAAAATAGATCATCTTGTTTCGATGGACCCAAACATTTGCTGGATCTTATTCAACGAAGAAAGTATCTTGATGAAAGTGTAAAGAAAATAGTAGATCCTGTTATTCAGAGAAACGCCTTCTACGCTCATCCTGAAAACTTGCTGATGATTACGCTGGCAGATAACAGCAAAGTTCAAAGGGAAATTGCATACAGAATAATTAAAAAATCACGTGAAGAAATTGGGTTCCCTGATGTTAGAAAAGTCACTGTTCCTGAAAAGTCACTGTAGCAACATCCTTTAATAAGAGACATCAGTATCGAAGATCTGGCCAACATTGTTGAAAACAACAACATCAAAAACTTTATTCCAGATGTGCCCTGCCACACACAGTGCGTCGCAAGGTACATACATCAAACTTGTGACAAATGCATCAAGCACTGTGATTGGTTATGAAGCCAGAGATGGTTTGATTAGGAATCAAATTGGATCCAGAAGAATGATTCCAGTGTTTCGTACTAAAAAGGACTTTGCCTGAATAATAAATAAAATTAGCAAATTTTTAGTTAGAAATGTCCGAATCGGTTTTGAAAAATTGATTTTTCTTTTTTTAAAGAAAGTTACTTTCCAATGTCAATAGGTAATTTGTAATCTTTCAAATTTACTTTGTATAACTTTATACCTCCTACCTTTATTAACTATTTCATTTTAATTATACATAATATGAAGAAAAAGTTCCGTTCATCAATTTATTGTTCTTATTCATTGTAATTACTTGGGTGTTTTACCCATGTAGCATATAAAAATATTAATGAATTCACCAACTTGGGGCGACACTAAGAATGTGATATATGAGTCAATTTTTGTTACAAGTGTACGAAAAGAGTATAAAGTAGTACTTCAGTAATATTGTGTCCTGTAAAAGTACCCTGGTAAAATTAAAAAAATCTCGGTCTACCACAGTACATGAGCCCATCCTCATTAATAGAGAGCCTAGAGAGAGCTATTTATTACTAGAATAATAGGCGGCCTTGGTGCAGCTCGGGGCGGTACTTAACGTGTAAATTTTATAAAACTTTTTAATCTAAGTAAACGAAGATAGTATGTTTTTGTATTTAAATACTATTCTGTTCCGGAAAAATGTCCCAGAAAAATTAGAAAATTCGGCAGATATGTGTCTTTTTTGCTGATTTTAGAAAATTTTGTTGGATTTGGACAAATTTGGGGCGAGACTTACCATTTAAAATTGACTATTTTTTATTTTTATAATGATGGATCGTTCTATTAAGTAAACACTTACAACTATTCCATTTCAAAAAGTATTACTAAAAAAATTAGAAAATTCATAGGAAACATGTCTATAAATGACAATTTTGCAAAAGTGGGCGGGGCTCGGGGCGCATCTTCCCGATTTTTTAGAAAAAAATTAATGACAGATTCGGAAGTTTCTCGCCAATGGACAACTTTTTTTCACTATTCCATTAAAAAATAAAAATAAAAGTACGATTTCGCTCCACCCTAATAAACAGTCTCATTACGTTTGTGGAGATCACATGTTTTATTTTTTATGGCTTTACTCTTGTTTTTTATATTTAACAGTATATCTAGTGGCGGGTGGTAATTATCTATGGGGATCGGAATGGGATCTGTGGAAATGAGAAGGGATATTTCATTATTGGAAAAATTAGTAAAACACAGGTCTAGGATACCACCATGGGTATTTTTTACATTATTAATTTGAGCTAATTTATGGTAATCGGTGAGAACGGATATAAGAAGTTCAGAGTGGGGAGTGTGGTTGCCAATAGGGGTCAACACTCCAGAGCTTTTTGAAGGTTCCCATGAAATATATTGGTAAGTTTAAAATCACCAAGTAGTACTATTTTGGTATTTTTATATTTCATTTGTATTTCCTCAAAAGATTCTAATAGATCGTTGACATTGGATACAGAAGGTCTTGGCAGATATGCACAACCAATTATAAATTTAGTTGATTTGATTTTAGTATGTATAAACATTTGTTCAGTTTTATTATTTTGTACTGTGATTTGGTAAGAGGGGATTGTCTTTTCTACAGCAATTAATAAACCACCACCATCTGATGAGTTTGAATTCGTAGGACATCGATCTGTCCGATATACTAGATAATTATCAAAGGCTAATTCAGCTGTATTAATGCTATCATTTAGCCATGTTTCGGTAAATACGTAAATATCGGATTGGTGAGAGGCAAGACCACAGTTCAGTTGTTTGAGTTTAGTTCTTAATCCTCTTACATTCTGATAAAATAGTGAATGTCTACTGGAAGTAATACGATGGGTAGAACTTGACTGGTGATTTTTACGATTTATTTGGTGATCAGTTAATTGCCTACTGTTGCTTGATAAGGAACAAAGTGGGGACAAGCTCTTATTCAGGTGATTGTCAATATTATCAAGACTATGTACAGTGTCGGTTGGTAAAATAGGTATGTTGGTAGGGGATACCATGTCAAAACTATGTACAGTGTCGGTAAGTAAAATAGGTAAGTCAGTATCGGGTACCATGTCAATTAATTGTAAGTTACTTACAGGATATTCGTCTGAATAAAGTTCAGAGTTGTCTATGGGATGGGTTGATATTGAGTCATCCTGCATAGTGCGAGAATCGTTAGTTTCTATTAAAAATGCTGATTGCGGTGTCGTGTGTACTCGTAGTCCTTGTCTTCATATCGCTGCCATGCTGACTTGAACTCGGGGTACTCAGCATGGTAGTTTGGATGACCGAAGGATACAGGGTTAGCGCGAGAGTTGTGCTGGTTTCTCCAATTGTTTCTGGTCAATGAGTGTTGTCTTCGTTGAGGAAGCCGCTTGTGGTTGAATGTATTACCGTGGTGTTGTTGAGAGTGATTAAGGTCCTTTGCTGACTTGTAATAGTAGCTATTTTGATATTGTTTATGTTGCTGCTTTCTCTCGTACGGTTGGTGGGTTCTCGGTTGAGTGGATTGGCTACCAATGATCGTACTGCTTATTGCTTTGCATATTTTAAACTTTCCATTGTTATTGATGTTGTCTTGGTCAGCATAGTCCCAGTTTTCAATAAGTTCTTTAGGTTTGTAGATTACAACATTCTTGTAACTCATTAAGTATTGGAATAATATGTTATTAACTTGTTCAATATGGTAGTTAATGTTAATGTCCTTGAAGCAATAGGGTATCTGTATAAAATGGACTGTACTTTCTTGATATTTCTGAAAAATTGTATCAATCGACTTTTTTATATCTTTCATTGGGGTCTTTTGGATATCAAATTTTCCTGCAGTAATGATAAGATGCTTACATTTTATCACTGGTGCTTCCGCTATCATCTCAAAGGATCCTTCATCTATGATAGACTCTTTTACTACAGTTTTTTGGTGTAGTTGTTTGCAGATTGTATCCTTCAGATTCTTTGCATGAAAATCCCCTGTAATTAAGATATCAACCTGCTCGCTTACCTTGTTGATGGGTTGAATAGGTTTGTTGATTTTGGTGGATACAACAGGAGGAGTGTTTTTTTGTAGTTAAAGTCCCAATTTTGTTGAGGATCTTGTCGATGTTGTTTTCAATGTTGCTTAGTCGATCATTTGTTTGTTTTTCAAATTCTTTTGATGGGCTTAAATTGGCAACTGATTTTTTGCTGGGAGGTATTACGTGCGGAGTGTAGAATAAGTTCTTGGCTACTGATTCTTTTTTATGAGGTGTTGTTGTTTTTGTTTTTGGGACTTTAGGAGTTACGAAAAAATCTTGGGATAAGGTTAGATCATTGGGTTTGGTATTTTCCTCACAGTTTTTCATTTCGCTCAGTAGAGAACTAGATTGGTTTAATTGAAGTTTCAATTCGGCTATTTCTGAATTTTTGTTTACCATCATATCATAATCATTTTCCATAATTTCGTCATTTTCAGCAATAAGTTCTTTGATCCTATTGTTTCGTTCTGATAATGATCTACGAAGGTGTGTTATCTCTTCGGACTGTTCTTTGATTTTTTCTGTGAGATCATTCTGGGTTGATTTGTGGTCATCTATGTCTTGGTTTTTTAATTTTATATGCTCAAATATTTTGTGGATGTGAGTTTTTAGAACAATAGGGTCGTATATCTTTGTCTTGGATGTGCCTATAAGTTTTTGTTCAAGAAATTTCAGTTCTTCATTTACTTTTTTACTGTTCTTCGGATGTAAACTGTGGATCATTCGATGATTTGCTTCTTGTGACTGGCATGTTGACCCTGTATGATTTCACTTTGATGTCATTATTGTTTATAGTAAGAAGGTTTATATGCTAGATGTACGTACACAGTAGTTGAGATAGTGTAAACAAACAATGTTTATGCGCTTGTTCGATAGCAGGACAATGGAAAAATACTTTAAGTAGATAGGTATTAATTGTAAGTATAAAAATCAAAATTAATTTGTGGCATTTGAGCCTTTTTATAGAAATATGATAATATTACACAAAAAATGGTTGTTTTACGATGGTTAAAATGATGTGAAGTGGGAAATTTTAGCACTTATAGTTATAGGTAAAATTTACATTTATATACATCGTTATAAAAAATTGAAGTACACACTACATTCTCAGCTGAGTTCACTGTTGACACTGTGGAGAAATAGTGAAATAAAGGAGAAAATGGGTATAGCGGAGAAATAGTGAAATAAAGGAGAAAATGGGTATAGCGGAGAAATAGTGAAATAAAGGAAAAAATGGGTATAGCGGAGAAATAGTGAAATAAAGGAGACAATGGGTATAGCGGAGAAATAGTGAAATAAAGGAGAAAATGGGTATAGCGGAGAATTAGTGAAATAAAGGAGAAAATGGGTATAGCGGAGAAATAGTGAAATAAAGGAGAAAATGGGTATAGCGGAGAAATAGTTAAATAAAGGAGAAAATGGGTATAGCGGAGAATTAGTGAAATAAAGGAGAAAATGGGTATAGCGGAGAAATAGTGAAATAAAGGAGAAAATGGGTATAGCGGAGAAATAGTGAAATAAAGGAGCAAATGGGTATAGCGGAGAAATAGTGAAATAAAGGAGAAATGGGTATAGCGGAGAAATAGAGAAAAAAAGGAGAAAATGGGTATAGCGGAGAAATAGTGAAATAAAGGAGAAAATGGGTAAAGCGGAGAAATAGTAAAATAAAGGAGAAAATGGGTATAGCGGAGAAATAGTTAAAAGAGGGGAAAATGGGTATAGCGGAGAAATAGTGAAATAAAGGAGAAAATGGTTATAGCGGAGAAATAGTGAAATAAAGGAGAAAATGGGTATAGCGGAGAAATAGTGAAATAAAGGAGAAAATGGGTATAGCGGAGAAATAGTGAAATAAAGGAGAAAATGGGTATAGCGGAGAAATAGTGAAAAAAGGAGAAAATGGGTATAGCGGAGAAATAGTAAAAAAGGAGAAATGGGTATAGCGGAGAAATAGTGAAATAAAGGAGAAAATGGGTTAGCGGAGAAATAGAGAAATAAAGGAGAAAATGGGTATAGCGGAGAAATAGGAAAAAAGGAGAAAATGGGTATAGCGGAGAATAGTGAAATAAAGGAGAAAATGGGTATAGCGGAGAAATAGTAGAAAAAAAGGAGAAAATGGGTATAGGGGGGGGGGGGGGGGGGGGAGAAATATGAAATAAAGGAGAAAATGGGTTTTACGGGGAAATAGGAAAAAAGGGAGAAAATGGTATACGGGGAAATAGTGGAAATTAAGGAAAAAGGGTATAGCGGGGAAAAGTGAAATAAAAGGGGGGAAAAGGGTTTTTGGGAGAAAAGTGAAAAAAAGGGAAAAAAAGGGTTGCGGGGAAAAAAAAAAAAAGGGGAAAAAAGGGGATAGGGGGAAAAGGAAAAAAAAGGAGAAAAAGGGGTTTTTGCGGGGAAAAAAGTGAAATAAAGGAAAATGGGTATGCGGGGGAAATAGGGAAAAAAAGGGAAAAAAGGGGATACGGGGAAAAAGGAAAAAAAAAGGGGGAAAAAAGGGTTTTAAAAAAAGGAAA
>JAMCCL010000592.1:0-23744 GCA_024516035.1 Bactericera cockerelli
TCATGAAACTACTTTTCACATGGTCATAGTTTGAAAAGTAAAAGACTAAGTACAAGTAAATTCTCTTGCAAATTATTTCATGATATTGCATAAAATTCATATTGATGAACTGATCTCAGAAGCTTGATCAATAAGGTGGCAGATGCGTAACCAAGCTATTCACGATACTTACTGTACAGGATGATAAAAAGCAAAGAGACAAACTGGTTCTGTGGATTGTAGATCGAACTCAAATAACTTAAAGCAATTTAAACATTACATGTTTAGGATTTAGACACCCGCAACTTGAATAAAATCAGGGGATTGAATTTCAAATGAGGTTTTGAAAATCTAGTGATTAGTTAAATAAAATACTACATATTTGAATAAGTATGAAACACTTTAGTAGTACATCAGATGTTTAAGAAAAACACCTTTGTAAATCATTAGAAATCGTGGTCGGTGGTTCGAGTCCCAAGTATGACAATTCTAAATTAAGGTTTACCTGTCTCCGATATGCTGTGAATAGTTCATCAGTACCACTCTCAAGGTTTCCGGCAGTCCTGTCAATGGCATCCTCAATAGTCACTAAAAGCAAATGGAAAGTGGATGATTAATTAACAGGGACTTCAACTATATTCTCAAGACTAATATAAAATTAACTGCAGATTTTCAAAATTAGGGATAAAATTCAATTTACATTAATAAAGTTAAATTCCTAGGAATGAACAGATGGCAAATAATGGTTACCCAGTAATACGAACTGAACATTTCTTCATTTTACAATATTATAAAAACGCCTGGAAACAAAACGAATTCTGCAAAACGCATAGCATTATTTCTACCTTAATCAGTGAAGTCGGATGACAGAGTAGTTCCTTTCACAGCGATGTTATTATCTTTTCTTTCAACTGTCAACTGCCAAAATCATATTGAGAGGGAGGTCTTACCCTTCATTTGTAGGAAACATAACAAATAGCAACCCACATTTAATTTAGCCAGCCTAGGTTGGGTCGGGAACAGCAAACCATCACAAGTGTTCGAATTTTAATGATCACACCCAAGCATAACCTCTCTGAACTAAGAACTCTTGTATTCAACGTGTCATAAACTCTGGCAGCCTAGTGAATTATTGATACAAAACACATTAAATTAAACAGAATTAAAATAAAAATATACAGAATTAATTAAAACACATTAAAATATACAGAAAATTTAAGATTTTTTCTATGAACAAAAATATTATAAAAAATGCAAAGGCAAAGTGAAAATTAGATTTTCACTAATTGGCATTGGTCCCCAAGTTGATCTAATAATAAATAATAGGGGTGGTTATTTTAGTTCATTGTAAATGAATAATGCATTCTATTCCACCAAAAAAATGGACAATTTTGTGTTAGAACTTTATACAAAAATTCAAGTCCCAATCTTGAGCCGTTAAAAAGATAAAAATCTGTTCCGGGACTTTTCGTTCACTCTGTATAATATAGTTACATGATTTTTTTTGTTTTTTTTTTTTTTTTTTTTTCATGCTTCTTTGAAACATTCTGTATATTTTAATTTGTTAATTTATTTTTTTATATAAGACCTTTTAATATTTTACCTATACTTTCTCCTTGCTGATTAACCATGGCATTCAGTTCTTTCATAATTTGATTCACATCCATTACATCATCTTCAATCTGTTGCAGTCTAATTTGTCTATCAACCACAACATCGCGATCTATTTCAAGATCACGGTGAACTAGCATTTGGGAGACATCAGATTTGCTTTCGTCAAAATTTTCACCACTGTCTGACTGTTGCTCTCCTTGGTTCTTGGGTAATGGAGCAAATTTCAATTTACTTGAAAATGTCTAAAATGCGGGAATAGAATCAGGAATAGTTGAGATTTATTATGTACATAATATGTGTAAAGTGTAAAGTTATTTAAGATATCTACTGTACAGGATGATAAAAAGCAAAGAGACTAACTGGTTCTGTGAATTATAGACCTAACTCAGATACCTTAAAGCAATTTAAAAATTACATATTTAGGATTTAGACACCCACAACTTAAAGAAAATGAGGGGATTTAATTTCAAATGAGGATTTGAAAATCTAGGTTTTAAATAGCATAGCAGCCTTTTTTCCTGTTGAGAAGAAATATCTATTTCCAAAGATTTTTACAAGAATATAAACTCACCTTTTAGTAACCTCATATAATGCCCAATAAATATTTTTTATAATAATAAGTATCACATTTTAGAAATTAGGAGATGACTGATGAGTGTTTCAAGAGTTAATTAGTAGCCATACTTTATTATCCACCGAATTGTTTATGGTGTGTTCTATGTCACAGCTAGTGAGTGCATCTCATTGTAACTATACTAACTTATGTACTTCTGCTGAGTAAGATATGTTTTTTTACTATGTTGTTGTTGTAGCCAGCTTGGCTACAGCTGGGGTTGAGTGATGGTCTCCAGCCAACTTTATTTCAAAGTTGGCTCGTCCTGAACCACATATTTCTATGTGTGATCAACCGTCATGAGGACAAAGACTTTTCTTTATTAGCCATCAAACCCTTAGGAAACTGCAAGCTAGCCTGGCTTGTAAGGGTTGGCTAGTCTGTTCTCTGTTTAACGTCCCCCAGCCAGACTAATTTTTAACTATATTTGGGTGCTGTGTCAACACAAAAGTACAGAGATGTTGCAAATATTTGTTAACTTGAACATAAGGGTAAACTTACTTTTTGGACAGCATTATATTCATTAACAACTTCTCGGAAACGTTCACTCAATTTTCCACCCTGCAGCTGAGAAAATTTGTCATTTCTTTTGATAGTGCGTAACATTTCTTGGACTTTCTTATGAGTGTCTGTTATTAATTTAGTACTGTCTCTTTCAACATTTTGCCTGGATAGAACAAAGTAAGGAGATAATTAATCATCTGAAGCAACAATATACAGGGTAATATTTTGACCTCCACAGGTCTTAATAGAGCTCAAATTTTTTTTTAACAATAAACAGAATGAGTTGGTGATGTAAAATTTAAACACTCATGAAATGAAGTCAACTTTAATTAAAAATTAAGCAAACTCAGTAGTTGTGACATCATAAAAGTGATTAACATGATATAACTTTTAAATACTTTTTTTCAACTAGTACAATTATAACCATGAGGGAGACTCCTATTAATTAAAACTGATAAGTAACTTTTACAGATTTCAACAGTTTAACATTAACATGTTTTGCTGGTTAGGGAATCTTCAGCATATTTTCAAGAAAAATTAATATCAAAGGAATGTATTGTTTGCATTGGGAAAATAAATTTTGGTAATGGTCAAATTTATTCATCAAGCTTAATACTGCAATTTTTGGCCAAGATGAGGTATATTTCACCTTCTAATGTGTTCAGGAGGCTGATTCAGGTACAAAAAATGTAAAAGAAAAAATACACAAAAGAATTTTTAGGTATTTCTTGGTCTTCTCAGAATCTTCAATGTCAATTTATCATTTTGTAAACCATAAGAAATATTGAGAAGGTTGTTAGTGTTAACAAATATGGTGTAAACAACCAAAAAATAACATTTAATTTTTTTTTTTTTTTTTTGTATTTGCTACGGTTTAATATCATCAAGATTCTGTAGGGCCAAAAAAGTGGACAAAAAATTACCAAGAAAATGGGCTTTTGAGGGAATATTTTTACATTTTGAGCAACTGATTCAGTCTCTTGAACACAATATGTCATTTTGGCCGAAAACCACAATATTAAGCTTGTCATTTAAGCTTGACAATTACCTAAATTTCATTCTTAGTACATTCCTCAGATGTGATTAAAAAAAAAAAAAAGAAATACATGGAGGATACTCTAATCCAGCGGTTCTCAATCTTTTTCCGTCCCCATGCCCCTTGGGTCCCGGCTTCAATTTCTCAAACCTCCATCACCTTGTCATTCATATTGTATACCAGACTATTATACCAGGTAATTACTACCTACTAACATACCTAGGTTGCTGTGCACCATTACTTACTGAGTTTTAACACACAAATAAAAAAGACAAAAAATTGAAAATGTTGTATTAGTAAGACCAGGAAGTTACAACTGAGACCATAAGATGGACTGATATTTGATGCCTAATGTGATTTTTGGGCTTGAACTTTACTAGCAAGTTATCTAAAGTCTGGTTCAGTTGATGATAAATATAGTCTTTAATCAGGCACAGTATTGAGTTTATTGCAATATTTGTTTTTATGAAGCTGTATGATGAAAACGCTCATTCAATAAACACAGAGCTTGCAAATTGAACCATGACTTGGAGAGCTTTCTCTAAGAGTTCACAATATTCTTCCTTACAATGAAACCTAAATGTAACCAAATTTTTCATTTGTCCATTGAACAAAGTTTTCAATGTTGTGTCACAATAGTAAAATAAATTGGGGTAATATCAAGACATTTTTTTCTAGTTTTTTTTTTTTTTTTTTTTTTTTTACTTTTTAGGTCCATTTGTGTACTTTTGCTTGACATGTTATTCCTTTGTCCAACATTGCTTGATTTTTTTTGTGAACCCCCTGAGGGTCTCTCACAAACCCCAAGGGGTTCACACCCCTACTTGTAAATCGCTACTCAAATCCAACAAGGCATGTGTATGTTTAATATGGGTTTCATAAATTCTTTTCTGTGAAATTAGTAGAAACCTTTTAAATTGGGTGCCAACAATTTGTGTTACGGTCCTTTGTCAAAATTATTTGACCAAGTAGCGTAAACTGTCATAGACTATTGGTACAGACAACCCCAGTATTGAAGGCTCAATCTAAACTGCTTATTGCTATTTTTGTAACCAGATTGGCTACAGCTGGGGTTAGTGATAGCCTCCAGCAAACTCAACTAGAAAAGTTGGCTTGTTCTGAACCACAATTCTCTATGTGTCATCAACCATCATGAGAACTTCAGCTTTATAGGCCCTTGAATCCTTGAGAAACTGGTAGCCTGACATGTTAGGGTTGGCTAGTCACTCTCTGTTAACAGTCCTCTAGTGAGACACTGGTCTTCTCCCTGTTCATCCCCTAGTCAGACCTCTGCTTTTTATAAAATGTAGCATCCAATTTTATTATTATACTTAAGTGACAAGAGCAAATTGATATACTTACACACTACTTCTCAATTGAACATTGTCATTTTTGGTGCCTATTTTAGGGATGTATTTATTGATGATGCCAATACTTTCAATGAGCTTGTGTATATTCACAGATATCTGGTCCATTAGTTGGTTTTTGGCAGACATAGGATCATTATCCAAGGCTCCATAACTTTTCTGAGGCACATTGAGCCCAGGTGAAGACATGATGAAGATAAGATCTACTACAAAACAAAACTGACAAGTGTAACAAGAAGGGGCACTCAATTACAAATAAGTCACCCAATAATCACTTATTCTATTTGAAAATGAAATATATTAAAAAGGTATATGAAAAGGAAACTTTGTTCTTAAGACTCTATAGAAATAAACAACGAATTGTAGCAACGAATTTGAAAAATCAACAGGGTTCAACAAAAGACCATAAACGTTATTTTTGAAAAAATCCCACGAATCATTTATTTTTTATTCTCAAGAAATTATCCCTTTTTCTCTTTCTATAGCATCAAATTTATATATTTTCTTTTTCGCCCACTCCGTTGATTATTAATTTATCACTGCGATATCTCCTGAAGCCTCTGCGTGCCATTTTGGAGATCGCGCATGGGACTTGGTGTTTTTTTTTTTGCAATAAATTCATTTCTAATAATCCATGAAAAACTATTTGTAACATCATTTTTGTATTTTTTACAAAGTCGCGGGCGCCCTAAAATTTTCTTGATTCCAGTTGCAAATATTATTCGACATATTTTAAGCAAAAAAAAATTGAATAAAAGCTGGCGGTAGACCGTCATTAGCAATATTTAAAGTCCCAAGGTCTGTCGTATACTTGCCTGTAATCCATGAAAAATTCCTTGTACAATCATTTTTGTATTTTTCAAAAAGTCGCGGGCGCCCTCAAATTTTCTCGATTCTAGTTGCAAATATTATTAGACATATTTTAAGCGAAAAAAATTGAAAAAAAGCTGGCGGTAGACAGTCATATCCACTATTGATGGAACCAGGGTCTGTCGTATACTTGCCTGTAATCCATGAAAAATTCCTTGTACAATCATTTTTGTATTTTTTACAAAGTCGCGGGCGCCCTAAAATTTTCTCGATTCTAGTTGAAAATATTATAAGACATATTTTAAGCGAAAAAAAATTGAATAAAAGCTGGCGGTAGACAGTCATATCCACTAATGATGGAACCAAGGTTTGTCGTATACTTGCCTGTAATCCATGAAAAATTCCTTGTACAATCATTTTTGTATTTTTTACAAAGTCGCGGGCGCCCTCAAATTTTCTCGATTCTAGTTGCAAATATTATAAGACATATTTAAAGCGAAAAAAAATTGAAAAAAAGCTGGCGGTAGACAGTCATATCCACTATTGATGGAACCAGGGTCTGTCGTATACTTGCCTGTAATCCATGAAAAATTCCTTGTACAATCATTTTTGTATTTTTTACAAAGTCGCGGGCGCCCTCAAATTTTCTCGATTCTAGTTGCAAATATTATTAGACATATTTTAAGCGAAAAAAAATTGAAAAAAAAATGGCGGTAGACAGTCATATCCACTATTGATGGAACCAGGGTCTGTCGTATACTTGCCTGTAATCCATGAAAAATTCCTTGTACAATCATTTTTGTATTTTTTACAAAGTCGCGGGCGCCCTCAAATTTTCTCGATTCTAGTTGCAAATATTATTAGACATATTTTAAGCGAAAAAAAATTGAATAAAAGCTGGCGGTAGACAGTCATATCCACTATTGATGGAACCAGGGTCTGTCGTATACTTGCCTGTAATCCATGAAAAATTCCTTGTACAAACATTTTTGTATTTTTTACAAAGTCGCAGGCGCCCTCAAATTTTCTTGATTCTAGTTGCAAATATTATAAGACATATTTTCAGCGAAAAAAAATTGAATAAAAGCTGGCGGTAGACAGTCATATCCACTAATGATGGAACCAAGGTCTGTCGTATACTTGCCTGTAATCCATGAAAAATTCCTTGTACAATCATTTTTGTATTTTTTACAAAGTCGCGGGCGCCCTCAAATTTTCTCGATTCTAGTTGCAAATATTATTAGACATATTTTAAGCGAAAAAAATTGAAAAAAAGCTGGCGGTAGACAGTCATATCCACTATTGATGGAACCAGGGTCTGTCGTATACTTGCCTGTAATCCATGAAAAATTCCTTGTACAATCATTTTTGTATTTTTTACAAAGTCGCGGGCGCCCTCAAATTTTCTCGATTCTAGTTGAAAATATTATTAGACATATTTTAAGCGAAAAAAAATTGAATAAAAGCTGGCGGTAGACAGTCATATCCACTATTGATGGAACCAGGGTCTGTCGTATACTTGCCTGTAATCCATGAAAAATTCCTTGTACAAACATTTTGTATTTTTTACAAAGTCGCAGGCGCCCTCAAATTTTCTTGATTCTAGTTGCAAATATTATAAGACATATTTTCAGCGAAAAAAAATTGAATAAAAGCTGGCGGTAGACAGTCATATCCACTAATGATGGAACCAAGGTCTGTCGTATACTTGCCTGTAATCCATGAAAAATTCCTTGTACAATCATTTTTGTATTTTTTACAAAGTCGCGGGCCCCTCAAATTTTCTCGATTCTAGTTGCAAATATTATTAGACATATTTTAAGCGAAAAAAATTGAAAAAAAGCTGGCGGTAGACAGTCATATCCACTATTGATGGAACCAGGGTCTGTCGTATACTTGCCTGTAATCCATGAAAAATTCCTTGTACAATCATTTTTATTTTTTACAAAGTCGCGGGCGCCCTCAAATTTTCTCGATTCTAGTTGCAAATATTATTAGACATATTTTAAGCGAAAAAAATTGAAAAAAAGCTGGCGGTAGACAGTCATATCCACTATTGATGGAACCAGGGTCTGTCGTATACTTGCCTGTAATCCATGAAAAATTCCTTGTACAATCATTTTTGTATTTTTTACAAAGTCGCGGGCGCCCTCAAATTTTCTCGATTCTAGTTGAAAATATTATTAGACATATTTTAAGCGAAAAAAATTGAAAAAAAGCTGGCGGTAGACAGTCATATCCACTATTGATGGAACCAGGTCTGTCGTATACTTGCCTGTAATCCATGAAAAATTCCTTGTACAATCATTTTTGATTTTTACAAAGTCGCGGCGCCCTAAATTTCTCGATTCTAGTTGCAAATATATTAGACAATTTAGCGAAAAAAATTGAAAAAAAGCTGGCGAGACAGTCATACCACTATGAGAACCAAGTCTGTCGATACTGCCTTAATCCATGAAAAATTCTTGTACATCATTTTTGTATTTTTTACAAAGTCGCGGGCGCCCTCAAATTTCTCGATTCTAGTTGAAAATTATAGACATATTTTAAGCGAAAAAAATGAAAAAGCGGCGTAGACAGTCATATCCACTATTGATGAACCAGGGTCTGTCGTATACTTGCCTGTAATCCATGAAAAATTCCTTGTACAACATTTTTGTATTTTTACAAGTCGCGGGCGCCCTCAATTTCTGATTCTAGTTGAAATTATAAGACATATTTAAGCGAAAAAAAATTGAATAAAAGCTGGCGGTAGACAGTCATATCCACTAATGATGAACCAAGGTTGTCGTATACTTCCTGTAATCCATGAAAAATTCCTTGTACAATCATTTTTGTATTTTTTACAAAGTCGCGGCGCCCTCAAATTTTCTGATTCTAGTTGAAAATTATTAGACATATTTTAAGCGAAAAAATTGAAAAAAAGCTGGCGGTAGACAGTCATATCCACTATGATGGAACCAGGTTGTCGTATACTTGCCTGTAATCCATGAAAAATTCCTTGTACAATCATTTTTGTATTTTTTACAAAGTCGCGGCGCCCTCAATTTTCTCGATTCTAGTTGCAAATATTATAACATATTAAGCGAAAAAAATTGAAAAAAAGCTGCGGTAGACAGTCATATCCACTATTGAGGAACCAGGGTCTGTCGTATACTTGCCTGTATCCATGAAATTCCTTGTACAATCATTTTTGTATTTTTTACAAAGTCGCGGGCGCCCTCAAATTTTCTCGATTCTAGTTGAAATATTATTAGACATATTTTAAGCGAAAAATTGAAAAATGGCGGTAGACAGTCATATCCACTATTGATGGAACCAGGTCTGTCGTATACTGCCTGTAATCCATGAAAAATTCCTTGTACAACATTTTGTATTTTACAAAGTCGCGGCGCCCTCAAATTTTCTGATTCTATTGAAATATAAACATATTTTAGCGAAAAAAAAATGAATAAAAGCTGCGGTAGACAGTCATATCCACTATGATGGAACCAGGTCTGTCGTATACTTGCCTGTAATCCATGAAAAATTCCTTGTACAAACATTTGTATTTTTTACAAAGTCGCGGCGCCCTCAAATTTTCTGATTCTAGTTGAAATATTATAAGACATATTTTAGCGAAAAAAAATTGAAAAAAGCTGGCGTAGACAGTCATATCCACTATGATGGAACCAAGGTCTGTCGTATACTTGCCTGTAATCCATGAAAAATTCTTGTACAATCATTTTGTATTTTACAAAGTCGCGGCGCCCTAATTTTCTCGATTCTAGTTGAAATATTATAGACATATTTAAGCGAAAAAAATTGAAAAAAACTGGCGTAGACAGTCATATCCACTATGATGGAACCAGGTCGTCGTATTTAATCCGAAAAATTCCTTGACAACATTTTTGTATTTACAGTCGGCGCCCTCAATTTGTTCATTGAAAAATTAACATTTAAGCAAAAAATGAAAAGGGACAGTCAATCACATGATGGAACCAGTCGTGTATATGCCGATCATAAATTCCTGTACAAAATTTTTGTTTACAAAGTCGCAGGCGCCCTCAAATTTTCTTGATTCTAGTTGCAAATATTTAAGACATATTTTCAGCGAAAAAAAATTGAATAAAAGCTGGCGGTAGACAGTCATATCCACTAATGATGAACCAAGGTCTGTCGTATACTTGCCTGTAATCCATGAAAAATTCCTTGTACAATCATTTTTGTATTTTTTACAAAGTCGCGGGCGCCCTCAAATTTTCTTGATTCTAGTTGCAAATATTATTAGACATATTTTAAGCGAAAAAAAATTGAATAAAAGCTGGCGGTAGACAGTCATATCCACTATTGATGGAACCAGGGTCTGTCGTATACTTGCCTGTAATCCATGAAAAATTCCTTGTACAAACATTTTTGTATTTTTTACAAAGTCGCAGGCGCCCTCAAATTTTCTTGATTCTAGTTGCAAATATTATAAGACATATTTTCAGCGAAAAAAAATTGAATAAAAGCTGGCGGTAGACAGTCATATCCACTAATGATGGAACCAAGGTCTGTCGTATACTTGCCTGTAATCCATGAAAAATTCCTTGTACAAACATTTTTGTATTTTTTACAAAGTCGCGGGCGCCCTCAAATTTTCTCGATTCTAGTTGCAAATATTATTAGACATATTTTAAGCGAAAAAAATTGAAAAAAAAGCTGGCGGTAGACAGTCATATCCACTATTGATGGAACCAGGGTCTGTCGTATACTTGCCTGTAATCCATGAAAAATTCCTTGTACAATCATTTTTGTATTTTTTACAAAGTCGCGGGCGCCCTAAAATTTTCTCGATTCTAGTTGAAAATATTATAAGACATATTTTAAGCGAAAAAAAATTGAATAAAAGCTGGCGGTAGACAGTCATATCCACTAATGATGGAACCAAGGTTTGTCGTATACTTGCCTGTAATCCATGAAAAATTCCTTGTACAATCATTTTTGTATTTTTTACAAAGTCGCGGGCGCCCTCAAATTTCTCGATTCTAGTTGCAAATATTATAAGACATATTTAAAGCGAAAAAAAATTGAAAAAAAGCTGGCGGTAGACAGTCATATCCACTATTGATGGAACCAGGGTCCGTCGTATACTTGCCTGTAATCCATGAAAAATTCCTTGTACAATCATTTTTGTATTTTTTACAAAGTCGCGGGCGCCCTCAAATTTTCTCGATTCTAGTTGCAAATATTATTAGACATATTTTAAGCGAAAAAAAATTGAATAAAAGCTGGCGGTAGACAGTCATATCCACTATTGATGGAACCAGGGTCTGTCGTATACTTGCCTGTAATCCATGAAAAATTCCTTGTACAAACATTTTTGTATTTTTTACAAAGTCGCAGGCGCCCTCAAATTTTCTTGATTCTAGTTGCAAATATTATAAGACATATTTTCAGCGAAAAAAAATTGAATAAAAGCTGGCGGTAGACAGTCATATCCACTAATGATGGAACCAAGGTCTGTCGTATACTTGCCTGTAATCCATGAAAAATTCCTTGTACAATCATGTTTGTATTTTTTACAAAGTCGCGGGCGCCCTCAAATTTTCTTGATTCTAGTTGCAAATATTATAAGACATATTTTAAGCGAAAAAAAATTGAAAAAAAGCTGGCGGTAGACAGTCATATCCACTAATGATGGAACCAAGGTCTGTCGTATACTTGCCTGTAATCCATGAAAAATTCCTTGTACAATCATTTTTGTATTTTTTACAAAGTCGCGGGCGCCCTAAAATTTTCTCGATTCTAGTTGAAAATATTATAAGACATATTTTAAGCGAAAAAAAATTGAATAAAAGCTGGCGGTAGACAGTCATATCCACTAATGATGGAACCAAGGTTTGTCGTATACTTGCCTGTAATCCATGAAAAATTCCTTGTACAATCATTTTTGTATTTTTTACAAAGTCGCGGGCGCCCTCAAATTTTCTCGATTCTAGTTGCAAATATTAGTAGACATATTTTAAGCGAAAAAAAATTGAATAAAAGCTGGCGGTAGACAGTCATATCCACTATTGATGGAACCAGGGTCTGTCGTATACTTGCCTGTAATCCATGAAAAATTCCTTGTACAATCATTTTTGTATTTTTTACAAAGTCGCGGGCGCCCTCAATTTTTCTCGATTCTAGTTGCAAATATTATAAGACATATTTTAAGCGAAAAAAAAATTGAAAAAAAGCTGGCGGTAGACAGTCATATCCACTATTGATGGAACCAGGGTCCGTCGTATACTTGCCTGTAATCCATGAAAAAAAAAAAATTGAATAAAAGCTGGCGGTAGACAGTCATATCCACTATTGATGGAACCAGGGTCTGTCGTATACTTGCCTGTAATCCATGAAACATTTTTGTACAAACATTTTTGTATTTTTTGTAATTTTTACAAAGTCGCGGGCGCCCTAAAATTTTCTTGATTCTAGTTTTAAACACATATAACTGTAATAGTAGGTAATATTTTTTTTATTCTAGTTACAAATTTTATTGACCGTTGGTATTTAAAAAAAAAATACTAATAAATGTTCGTCATCTACGGGTTGCCCTCTTATTTTTGGCTTCAAAAAGTAGTAGTTCTGTGAACTGAAAACCTCACACAGATATATGTATATTTCCAATCAAACATGAGAAAATAGAAACCTCTCATTCAAAACCACACTCAATAGGTTAGAATTAAATACTAAACCGGCCATTTTTTGGCCCTCTTTCGAAATTCTACCACAGTGTTTTTTTTTTTTTTTTTTTTTTTTTTTTTTTTTCAAGTGGGGTTTAACGTCGCTTTCAACTGCCATGGTCATATCACGACGGGGGTTTTACCCTCCATTCGCAGGAAACTCACAAACCTGCTACTCACATTGACCTCACCCAGCCTGAGTGGGGCCGGGAAAAGCCAGCGTCACGAGAACTAGAATTTGAATGGTCACCCATCCAAGTCTTAACCTCGCTGGATGTCGCTTAACTTCGGTGTTCTGAAGGGAACCGGTGTATTCAACATGCCATCGACGCTGGCTTACCACAGTGTTTCCCCCTTAGTTTTCATGACCACAAAATTTCACTGTACAGGGTGCCCCGGTTAGAGATGCATTTATTTTGAGGATAGGTTCAGCCCACCGTGGACTATCATATAAGATCAACTTGCAGTGGGGCATTTTGCTTCGTTAAAGAGTTATGGCCAAATCCCTGTTTTTCTCACAGGTCTAGAGGTCACTTGGATCGATGCACGTTATTAAAGAAATGATAGCCAGTAGGTAAGTTTTGCTTCATGTATGGATAGTCATGCATATTTCCTTTCAAAGGCAGTTAGTTGCATCAAAAAATATTGAAACACCAGAGAGATATTTAATAATAAGTTTAAAAAAATTCTCCGAAAATTCCATTTTTCCCTCTTTTCCCTTTCGTTAATTGAGAGTACTTCTACAATTGCAATTCTGCGTACCACTAGTTAAAATACCCTCTGCTATGTTATTTCAATAAATTCTAGGGTCTTTCGGACAGGTGAAGGAACAAATGAGATACGCTTTATTAAACGGCACCAGAAGGAGAGAAACATATCTTTTTTTTTTTTTAACGTCGCTTTCAACTGCATGGTCATATCACGACGGGGGTGCCACCCTCCATTCGCAGGAAACTCACAAACCCGCTACCCACATTAACCTCACCCAGCCTGGGTTGGGCCGAAATGCCAGCATCACGAAGTCTTCACCTCGCTGGACGTTGCTTAACTTCGGTGATCCAACGAGAACCGGTGCATTCAACGCGCCATCGCCGCTGGCTAAACACATCTTTTAAATTTTGAATCTGGGCGCTATTGCATTTTGAAGAACACTCGATGTCTGAAGCGGTCTGTGTGACCATTATTGTGTCAACTGCAAGTTATAAATTATTTTACAAATAGTTCTACTTACTAACTATATCACTCAAATCAAATAGATAAATTAACAAGGCCATCGATTTGTTCGGTGGAAGAGAAAGCCACAAGCTTTAACTTCGACCCTTGGTTCGCTACATATTCTTTTGTGATCTTTTCATTTCATTTCCTGTGTTGGAGAAGCAGAATGTAGTATGTATTTTTACCAATAAAGTATTATTAATTGTAACCTGAAGGCTGGATGTTCGAGTGTTACCCAAGGTTAATTTTCAGCACTTTTTTTGTTATGTTTTAGATAATATTATCATGGTTCTGATAAACACAAAAATGATATTTTAAATTTTACTTCTAAAACTATAATCAAAATACGTACATCACATTTTTTGCGAGCGTGGATTCTTTCTTCTTGTGTATTCTTTGTCCATAATTACACCACTGGTTGCTGCTTTCATAACAGCATCTTTCATTTTTCCTCACGAGGACCCTGTGACCCCGTAACCCCATTCACGTAAAGAGTTCACAACGACCGACCATTATGAATGATAAATTTTCTTCTGTTAAACATCCCAGGGCAGTGTATTTACATCTCAAATTACGCGCCAATTCTGTTAAAATTCAGCAAACTTTGAATATTCCATTATGATTCAGAAGTGTTTTTGAGCTTTGTGTGTCTTGCGTTCCATGACCATTAAAATAATTTAAATGAGCTTTCTTTTTTTCTAAAACTAAACATAATAGGGTATTTTTTTAACTAGTGATACGCAGAATTGCAATTGTAGAAGTACTCGAAATTCACGAAAGGGAAAAATGGAATTTTCGGGAATTTTTTTTGAAAAATTGAAATTTTAAGAGGCTTGCTTTATTGATATAAAATAGAAAAATCTTTTTCAATTTTATTCAAAGAGGCCCCATTTGGCCTCAAGTGGCCTAATTCGATCTAAAAACTATAGGGAAAATTTTAAGACTCAAATGAACATGTACACAAAGTTTCTTCAATTTTGAAGAATCTGGTAGATAGTTATAGCGGAACATAGAGACAGTTAGCCAAACGAAAGCCCAATAGTCCAGTATCCAAGTTAAGACAGGACCTTACTCAGTAAGGTCGCTTCGCTCCCTCACTGTGTTCGGTTAATAAGGCAAGATGAATTTGAGTTTATTTATCGAACTAATAAACATGTTTTCAAACAAGATCTTAAGTTAGACACAGAAAAGACACTGCCAATTATGGACTCAATACTTCCTCGTGATTGTTTCACATTGTATACACGTGCTAATTTGATATTTTAGACCAAATCACTTGTATCTCCAAAACCGATTATCCGAATTTCTTCAAATTTGTTTTATATGGTAGAATTACAGGCAAGTATACGACAGACCTTGGTTCCATCATTAGTGGATATGACTGTCTACCGCCAGCTTTTATTCAATTTTTTTTTCGCTTAAAAAATGTCTTATAATATTTTCAACTAGAATCAAGAAAATTTGAGGGCGCCCGCGACTTTGTAAAAAATACAAAAATGTTTGTACAAGGAATTTTTCATGGATTACAGGCAAGTATACGACAGACCTTGGTTCCATCATTAGTGGATATGACTGTCTACCGCCAGCTTTTATTCAATTTTTTTTCGCTTAAAATATGTCTTATAATATTTGCAACTAGAATCAAGAAAATTTGAGGGCGCCCGCGACTTTGTAAAAAATACAAAAATGATTGTAGAAGGAATTTTTCATGGATTACAGGCAAGTATACGACAGACCTTGCTTCTTTAAATATTGCTAATGACTATCTACCGCCAGCTTTTATTCAATTTTTTTTTCGCTTAAAATATGTCTTATAATATTTGCAACTAGAATCGAGAAAATTTGAGGGCGCCCGCGACTTTGTAAAAAATACAAAAATGATTGTACAAGGAATTTTTCATGGATTACAGGCAAGTATACGACAGACCCTGGTTCCATCAATAGTGGATATGACTGTCTACCGCCAGCTTTTTTTCAATTTTTTTTCGCTTAAAATATGTCTAATAATATTTGCAACGAGAATCGAGAAAATTTGAGGGCGCCCGCGACTTTGTAAAAAATACAAAAATGATTGTACAAGGAATTTTTCATGGATTACAGGCAAGTATACGACAGACCTTGGGATTTTAAATATTGCTAATGACTGTCTACCGCCAGCTTTTATTCAATTTTTTTTTGCTTAAAATATGTCGAATAATATTTGCAACTGGAATCAAGAAAATTTGAGGGCGCCCGCGGCTTTGTAAAAAATACAAAAATGATTGTACAAGGAATTTTTCATGGATTACAGGCAAGTATACGACAGACCTTGGTTCCATCATTAGTGGATATGACTGTCTACCGCCAGCTTTTATTCAATTTTTTTTCGCTTAAAATATGTCTTATAATATTTGCAACTAGAATCGAGAAAATTTGAGGGCGCCCGCGACTTTGTAAAAAATACAAAAATGATTGTAGAAGGAATTTTTCATGGATTACAGGCAAGTATACGACAGACCTTGCTTCTTTAAATATTGCTAATGACTATCTACCGCCAGCTTTTATTCAATTTTTTTTTCGCTTAAAATATGTCTTATAATATTTGCAACTAGAATCGAGAAAATTTGAGGGCGCCCGCGACTTTGTAAAAAATACAAAAATGATTGTACAAGGAATTTTTCATGGATTACAGGCAAGTATACGACAGACCCTGGTTCCATCAATAGTGGATATGACTGTCTACCGCCAGCTTTTTTTCAATTTTTTTTCGCTTAAAATATGTCTAATAATATTTGCAACGAGAATCGAGAAAATTTGAGGGCGCCCGCGACTTTGTAAAAAATACAAAAATGATTGTACAAGGAATTTTTCATGGATTACAGGCAAGTATACGACAGACCTTGGGATTTTAAATATTGCTAATGACTGTCTACCGCCAGCTTTTATTCAATTTTTTTTTGCTTAAAATATGTCGAATAATATTTGCAACTGGAATCAAGAAAATTTGAGGGCGCCCGCGGCTTTGTAAAAAATACAAAAATGATTGTACAAGGAATTTTTCATGGATTACAGGCAAGTATACGACAGACCTTGGTTCCATCATTAGTGGATATGACTGTCTACCGCCAGCTTTTATTCAATTTTTTTTCGCTTAAAATATGTCTTATAATATTTGCAACTAGAATCGAGAAAATTTGAGGGCGCCCGCGACTTTGTAAAAAATACAAAAATGTTTGTACAAGGAATTTTTCATGGATTACAGGCAAGTATACGACAGACCCTGGTTCCATCAATAGTGGATATGACTGTCTACCGCCAGCTTTTATTCAATTTTTTTTCGCTTAAAATATGTCTAATAATATTTGCAACTAGAATCAAGAAAATTTGAGGGCGCTCGCGACTTTGTAAAAAATACAAAAATGATTGTACAAGGAATTTTTTATGGATTACAGGCAAGTATACGACAGACCTTGGTTCCATCATTAGTGGATATGACTGTCTACCGCCAGCTTTTATTCAATTTTTTTTGCTTAAAATATGTCTCATAATATTTGCAACTAGAATCGAGAAAAATTGAGGGCGCCCGCGACTTTGTAGAAAATACAAAAATGATTATACAAAGAGTTTTTCATGAATTACAGGCAAGTATAAGACAGACCTTGGTTCCTTCAATAGTGGATATGACTGTCTGCCGCCAGCTTTTATTCAAGTTTTTTTCACTTAAATATGCACAATAATATTTGCAACTAGAATCAAGAAAATTTTAGGTCGCCCGTGACTTTGTAAAAATTACAAAAATGATTTTTCAAAATTCATTGTAAAAATTGACTACTGCCCGTAGTGGGATTTTTTTAGTCAGAGGGATAAAAAATCTTAGTAAAAAATCCCGTAACTGAGGTATTAATACCTTTTCGTTTGTAAGTTTAGCAACGAGAGTGACAAGATTTTGCCTTACCCTGTAGAAATTTCGATGAAAATTTCAGCAACGTTGGTAGCTTCAGGGACATGTTCTTAAGGCATAAAATTTATTTAATGTTTACAATAAAATGATTAGATAAGAGCATAGAGGTAGTCGACACGTCATGACGTATACCTCATGGGTAAAATACATCTGTCCCAGACTATGCTATCCAATATGGCTACCGTTATTATATTACCTTCAAAATCATGTTTGTAAGAAGATTTTGAGCTTGTTGTGATTTCCCCTGTATGTACCATTTCTCTAAAGATTTTTGGTACCTATTTCCTTACTAGAAAGAATGAATGCTTCTAGTTTCTAACTATTCTTAAAAGGAACCAAGATCCAAGATGGCTGATTTAACAGGACAGGTTTGAAGCTTTACGAGTTCTCCATTACTTATTTCTCTATGTGATCAAACGTATTTTCCAGTGTTGTCGGATTTTTGTGATTTTGATGCTATATTTTTTGTTCGGAACGTTGGGGCTTAATACTAGATTTGTTCAAAATAATAATAGGGAGTTTTAAAATGGTTTCACGAAATAGTAATATAATTATATTATTTGACTGCTTTTACCTAGGTATATACGGTTATTAAATTTTGATTTTTTGTCTATTGTCTCTTGTTCGGACTAACATTAGAGTCGAAATTAAAATTATGTACCTATTACAGCCAATTCTAAAATGTCGTACGCGGCCCTCATTTTCACTTTCCTTATCCTATAAAGAGGAACGTAGTATTGTAATCACCCGAAATTTTCGACAGTCAGTTTTCAGTGCCGAAACAGGTTTTAGGGTCCCCATCTAAGCCTAAATTTAAAGTTTCAACCATTGGTTCGTGTGTGTGTGGAAGATATCTCAAGAACAGTAAAAGCTAGTAACTTGAAACGTGGTATGTAGACCTCAATTATGGAATATGGAAAGGACGCAACACGAAACTTTTCGATGAAATCGGTGGCGTAAGTGGCGGCCGTTCAACCGACATCTGGCGGCGTTTGGCGGTTCTGGTTAACACATTGACTGCCATGTCACACTATATGTGTGACATAATGTTAAATCTATACGCCACGTCACACGTATTGCGTGACAGTCGATGCTACTTTGAATGAGTGTCAGTAACGTGGCGTACGGGTAAAGTGTCCAAAAATGTCCTCGGCAGTCAACGTGTTAAACAATAAAAGATAGGGGAAAAAAATATGAACAACTTTTTGTTATAAGTAGTAAAAATTAACAGGGGTTATTCTGATAATTTTTTTTGATATTTTGAAAATTTTGGAACTCGGCCTCAATTTACCGGTATTTTGGGGGGACCCGCTTGGACTAACATTTTTTATATTTCATCCTAGACGTAGATTGTGACATATTAAATCCAATGATTTTGAGGTGCTGATTACGAATTTGACATTGATCTTCAGCCAACTTTTACCGTTGAGTTATCAGTTGCGGATTTTGATAAGGAAAGTCGTGTTTTGTGACACCAGTTTATTTTTTGATATCTTTAACATTTTGGAAGCCGGCACCAATTTACAGGTATTTTGGGTGGGACTAAGGTTTATAATAATAATTATACTATATCTCGTCATATTATATGCAAACAACATTTTACCACGTGAATATAGTACTTCAAATTCAACTCTAATTACTCTAGATTAAAATTTAACTGTAATTACTAGTGCTACTATAGGTACACTGTAATAAGTAATAATCAATTAATTTCTCCATTAGGCTTAAAGGATCTCTAGTTAATAACTCCAGGGGCACCAAAATGCTTGGGCAATGGTATGAAAAACTGGACGTCGAAAATTTAAGCTCACTACATTTCTTACCTTTCTACAGAGGATGAAGAAAGTCTCGTCTTTTAGTCTCGTCGAGTAAATTTAAATTTCGTAATTTAGTTTATTTTATTGTATATCAATCGAAGTTTGATCGCGCTAATTTAACTTGATAAATATTTCCACCAGAACATTTCGTCATTGTGATTTTGTTATTTTTATCCAATCACCCAATTTATATTTTTAATGAGTTTACCTACCTTTTATGAAATGAAAGTTTTCAACAATTTTCATTTTTTCATTCTTACCATTTTTCTCGCAGGTAAGTTTTCGTTTTCAGGAGTTTTCAATTTAAAATCTCTGTTAAATGGAGAACGTGTGGCATTCCGTGTTCCACAACAAATTTTAGACGGGAAGAGCTAGAGAACTAAGTTTGCGTAACCATGAAAGTCGGCCTATTATTAAACGAAAAAAGGCATCTTCTGGCTTCTTTTAATAAAAATCAAATCCGAAGTATTTAAAATCGATTTTAATTTTAAGTAAATTTATTTAATTGAGCATTAATAGTGAGCGTACAATAAATTTCACCTCATAATATACATAATAGGATTTTAACTTTCGCTGAGTTCTTTTCAATTGGTATTATTGGCTCGATTGTCATGACTAAAGATCGTCACTTATCTTGCGGAAAATCCAGGGCCGACAAGAATTACTCGTATAACAAAAGGTATACTACACATGTACTCTTACCACGTGTCTATATTTACATTTACAATTTGAATGTTCGTAAAGAACATCTTCGTATTGGGGCCCAGCATCTAAATTATTGAAAGCATTGTGTCACTTCCCACCCATCAGAGGGTAGAAATACTTACTACGGGAAGGGGAAAGTAGTTAGCACAGACCACAAGAGTCTCAAGTAGCTGTTGTTTCATAGCTACAAATTGAAGAGGCTCTGAAACACTCATCTTAATTTATTAAAAAATTTAAAACTTATCATATTTGTGTTAATCACTTTCGTGAAAGCACAACTATTCAAAGTCGCTTCACTAAATCTACGCTGAAACCGGCACTTGAACCACCGACCTCGTTAAACTCGCCTTATCGATCAAGCATCTGAGGTTGGTTCATCTTAATTATGAAAAAACACCTTGCTAAGGGGTTTTAGAATCTGTTAAATCCTTAATGATATCTTCTATGTTCCAAAATATGTACATCAAAAGTAGGCAGAGAAAGATCTCTTTACGGCTACTCAATTACCTATTTTCAATTGTCATCAGTGCTTATAAATATTAGGAATACCTATAAACCTATGTAGGTATGTACCTAATAATATGGAACTTGTCGAAACAAATTTGATGTTTGCATGTGAAAAAATATTTTTTTCCTCTTCTTCTTTTTCGCCCAGATTTACTTTTTAAAAGTCGTGAGGTATAGAAAGCATTGCAATCAGTCATTTTTCTTAAACTTGAGCTAATGACAATGTCTAATCTTTAGGCTCTAAGAAATAAATAGGTACCTATGTAAGATACTTACTTCAAATAATTTAATGTTTCATCTTGGTTTTTCTTTTCTTTTTTGCATTCTGTCTCTTCAATCAGTAGGTACCAACTGATATTGCATTTTAACGTTTTTTCACTAACTTATTATATATAAAGATTTTTTTTTGGGAAATTAATATTCTCCATTGACTGTAATACAAAGTCGTGTGAAGTTATCACTATATTTTCTTTCATTGTAATTGATTCGATTTAAATTGTTTCACATAACTAGAGCACTTTGATATTTATTTTCTCAGCATGACTAGCTAGCTCCTAAATTATAAAGGCCAAACACGCGACTGGTATTGCCTCATTATTCAAATTACAAGTTAATAATATTATTAATCCATGTTCACAAAGCATTATTGCTCTCATATTCTAGTGGTCAGGAACTTACTCAACAAACGGAAAATTCCAAGTTCAAATTCTAGTACTTACATAATAAATTATAATATGGTGTAACAGACAGGCAGACAAGCGGACAGACTATCTGAAAAAGCTTTGTTATTTATTTGGTTTTATGTCCCTTTTAACTAAATAATGTTAGCAGTACGGGGGATTTAACCACTTGCACATACTAAAAGGGTTGCAGGGAAAATATCCCAGTTGTTCAAATTAACCCCATCCAGCCTGATTGGGGCCCAGAATAGCCAGCAGAACGTGAATTTCATGATGAGCATGGATGGATTCGAGACCAGAACGGTCAACAATCCATGTCCTCACCACGCTCGACGTTGCTTAACTTCAGTTATAGGATGAGAATAACACGGGTGTATTCAACGTGGCATCTCCTCTGGCTCTGAGTTTACAACTTCGTGCTAGCTTTTCTCGACCAATAAAATCATTCCATTGAAATCAATTATTAGATATGTTTGTCATAATTATTTAAATTAATGTAATAATACCAACCAACCAAGTTTCAATAATCTGTAAGTTGATTTCCTTGCTAGAAACCATTTTCTTCAACGTTTGTCCATGGCTATACAAAGAGGCATTGCTGCCTGTATATTAGAGGGTACATTACCTTCTTCTGATCATCTGATTGAAATGTTTATTTGTATAGTGTATTCATCGTAATATAATCTACCTACTCACTCTGGGGTACATTTCCTTGCTTAATCTTGGTCATAATAAAGTTTACTTCATTTCCATATAGGTTAGCGAAAAATAGGGTGGTAGAATGTTTGTTATAAATAAAATATTTAACTTGAAAGGAAACTTTTTTCCAAACATTTTCTTTTTCTCTAAGTAGATACCTTTGTTCTCACGCTTTACATAATTTAGCACCTAGCACCTACCTAATGATATTCGATCTTCCAAAGGAAATTAAGAAGAATTTTTTTGTCCTGAAAGATAATTACTAGGTGTTGGGTTCTGAAAAAAAAAGAAGAAAAATCTCAGCAATATCTAAATGAATATTTGAAGAATAATATATAATTATTTTATTCCCCAAAATCTACAGCAAAGTGGAATTTTCAGAATTAAAGAATGATAACGTGCTGATACGATTTTGAGTTTACTCAAAATGGTTCACTTTTTTAATAAATGAAAAGAGGGTCTAAATCGCGTTACTTTTTGCAGCCCAACCAAGACTTATATGTCCCATTATTCCAGCAGTTAGCCCGAGATATATTATTATGTGGTGAAAATCCCAAATATGGGTGAATAACATGTCATGTCCTGGCTAGGTTTCGAACCCACGATCTCTGGACTATACCAGATGGACGCCATAACCACTGAGCTTTCGGGACATAACGGCAATAAGTATAATAATGTCTCTTCCTTTGATTAGGGCGTTCTTCACACCTCGGCCGAGGTGTTTGATGTAACATCACTTACTCGGTCACTCAGCTTTTTGTAGAAAACTTTCTTCTACATAATCCGATTTAAATAAAGGGTGAATCAATAAATGCATGAAAGTAACATGAAATAGGTAAAAAATGTTTATTTCAGTAATCCAAGAGATTTTTCCTCCCGAGTTCTGGCCTTGTAGTTTGTTGGGGGACTCTTTTTAAAACTTCCGTCTGTTTGGCCACGAGATAAGTACCTATACATGGATAGTTGGATACTTTGAGCGTTTTTTCACTTATATTGTACACGGTGTGCATTTTCCCATTATACTTACTTTCTAGTCTGTGACAAACTTCAAGTTGTTGAAGATTTTTCATTGTATTACCTTTTTGTTCATATGAATAAGCAGTGACCTTTTAAGTTCATCACTAAACATTGACTAATGTCTAAGTTACATTTTTATAAGAAACATAATTAAAATTATTCTCTATTATACTTAGTCCCATTATAATTTACATAATTTAAATATTCTCGTATTGCTTAGTCCCACTATTTTGGTCAGTCTCGTAGCCTGCATCCCCGACTGGTCATAGCGTCAGTCTGGTAATCCATAGGTCGCAGGTTTGAAACCCAGCCAGGACACGACAAGTTAACATTTCATTTGGAATTGGACCACTATGTCTTGTGCACTTGTGCTTTCTGTTGAAATAATGAGACTCACACTAGTTCTAGTCGGGCAGTATAGATAAGACGATATTAATTTATGTAAATTATCATTATTATTATTAATATTGTATATTTATATCTAACATGCAATAAGTATGTCCATTCATGTACCTGCTACTGTGTGTGTAAAGGAATTAAGAGCATTAT
>JAMCCL010000593.1:0-23691 GCA_024516035.1 Bactericera cockerelli
AACAAAAACTTAAAAAAAAAACCCCACACCCCACTAAGGGCCACATTATGAAACAGGATTAAAGTTAAGTTTAGGCACGCGCTCTTTACCAGCCTCCGTAGCGTAAGGGTATGAAAATTCTGCCCCAACCGGGGATTACGTGCAGTAGTCATAACCGTCACAAGGTTAGCCACAAAGTTTTATGTCTACCTAGATTAAATCTAATCCTCTTTTTTAATTGGACCCTAAAGGAACTCTCAGAAAAGGATAGAAATTAATTCTAACAAGTTCGTAATACTTTTTCCTTGAAGGTTGTGCCCCAGAACCGCTTTCACATTACTTCAGGGCATTTGCACCTTTACATCCATGCCATTCCGGAAACGAAAAAACTCCGTCAAAATTTTTCCCGCTCAGGCCGGATTCGAACCCGCAACCTCCGGATCAGCCAACCAATGCTCTTAACCACTGAGCCACAGAGGTCGGCATGTTTCGTAATACTGTCTAATACTAAAACTGCAAACCAATAATACTAAAATTTTGGAATGTTTTAACGAAAAAATCTAACAAAAAATACTTAAGTAAACGTTTTCACTGTATGTATACATATTATTTTTTTAAAGGTGGTTTTCTTTGGAAACTGAAAAAATTTCTAAAAAATATTAGTTAATCAGCGCAAATAAACAGTTATTGCATTGCCACTTTGTGCGTCAAATACCAAATATCAGCTACTATCGACTGTTTATTAGTAAAACGAGTGTCTGAAATGGTGATGTCATTTATGTGATGAAACCAAGTGTTAGTTATTCATAGACTAAAATTAAGCCTTGAATAAAAAAAATCAATGAACGCACACTAATCAGGCCGAATTTATAAAAACAGGATTAGATTAAGGGCGGAATTAATAGAAGTTTTTGTAATACCTCTGTGGTGCAAAGGGTCACGGATTGCGAAACTGTGTAATATAGGGAAAACTGACGCTTAAAGCAATGACTTGAGTTATAGAATTTGTCTATTAATATTCGCCCTTAATCTAAGTGGCCACTATCCCTTAACTTAGACTGAATAGTGCGCTGTGATTGATTGAAATTCCCACCAGAGGCATAGGCGCATCAGGGGGTGCAGGTGGGGCAGCTGCCCCCTCTAGAAAATTCCAGGGAGTATGCAACACTAGGTATTATTGATTGTTCACTAGGTATTATTGATTTTCCTCATTAGCTGCCCCCCTAGCCAAAATCCTGGCTACGCCCATGACCAGAGGGCGGTGTTAAGGGATAGTGTCCACTAAGATTAAGGGCGAAATTAACAGACAAATTCTAAAACTCAAAGTCATTGCTAAGCGTCAGTTTTCCCTATCTTACACAGTACGCAATCCGTGACTTGCGCCCACAGAGGTATTACAAAAACGTCCATTAATTCCGCCCTTAATCTAATCCTGTTTCATAATCCGGCACTTAGCACAGTCCATTTATTTATAACGGGTATGATGCAAAATAAAATGAAGATGTCTACTAGAAGGTCTAAATTTTAACAAATGTAGTTTTAAATTCATGTCTAAAAAATTAACGTCAGTAGCGAGGTAGAGAGTCTTTTTAATACTAAAAAAGGGAGTTCTACTACATTGGTTTCTTAAAATCCTAAAAACTCCTGCATACATAATTATATGCGTTATAAAAATGGTCTTAAAAACAATACTTGTCGAAAATTTTAAAAACAAAAGTGCAGTGGTAGTCAAGTGGTTAACGCGCTAGCCTGGTCATCTAGGTAGCGTGGGGATCCGTTGGTTCGAATCCCAACCAGTGCATGAATTTTTCCTCATTCATTTCAGTTTGTGACCACAGAAAATAAGACTCTAGACTCTAGAGGTTAGGTGGTAGAAAAATGGTTTGAGTATTAACCTCGCCTGGTAGTTATTTATTCCACTAAAGAGTGTTATATTTTATTATTATTCACCCGCAAACTCTGGATTACCGGTCAGAAGTCTAGACCACAGAGCTACCGGGAGAGACCAATCATTGTTCCATTTTAAGAATTCTCTATAAAAGGCAAGAAAACACCACAAGATAAACTCATCAAAGTCAAAGACCTAACGTGGTCATGGTCAAAGGTCTTACGATGTCATGCTGATGTAGTTTTCTTGGATCTTAAACATGAATTTTGTATCATCTTCCATTTTAAGAATTCTCAACTAGAGGCAAGAAAGCACCACAAGCAAAATCTTCAGAGGCCTCACGTTGTCACGTCGTCCAACATGTGTATGCTTCTGTAGGGCTCGCGTATCGCGCCCTTTGGTTGATATCTGAAACAAGGAGAACACAGGGATGAACAATTGGACCCACTTTAATTCAGTCAGATCTAGGGCCGTATCATGAAACAGGATTTGTAAATCTAAGCCGACTCTCAGGGCGGAATTAATAGACAACATCGATAACTCTAGTCATTGCTTAGCATCGATTTTCCCTATCGTAGACAGTACGCAATCTGAGACACAGCGCCAAAGAGGTACATATACAAAAACGTCTATTCATTCCTCCCTTATATCAGCTGACCGATAGGTACTTTCAACAAGCTTTCTTTCAACTTTCAATGGGTACTTTCAACAAAAAAAAAGAAGAAGTTTTTTCGCCAACAAGGCTGGCCACAGCTCCGTTATGCCACAGAGCTAATATACAGCTACAAAGCCCGGCTTAGATATGCCCTCTACAGTTGTTATCAAGATGAAAAGCTAAAGGATGGTGTCCACTAAGATTAATAAATCCTGTTTTTCATATTCGGGCCTTAAATTTAATAAATTCAACAAGTTTCAGACAGTAATTTGTATGCCTTCATAGACAGAATAATCGGACTTAAAAAGAAAAAAATCTGGTGTAAACATCACACGACTTTCCTTATCCCCCAAAAAGAAGTCGAATTCCGCCACTGTGACTCAACGGTAACGGATAGTTAAAAATCAGTGCCAAATTCGTAATCAGCACCTCAAAATCATTGGATTTGATATGTCGCAACCCCCATCTAGGGTAAATAATAAAAAAGTTAGTCCAAGCGGGTCCCCCCAAAATACCGGTAAAATTGGGGCCGGGTTCCAAAAAGTTCAAGATATCAAAAAAATGATCAGAATAGACCCCTATTATTTTTTTAATCAGAGAAAATGTTGTTCTCTAACTTTTTTTGTATCTTTAAACCAACTCAAAGAAGCGGCGGTTGCGACCAATATTTGCGGCCCTGCGGCCGCATCTTGCGGCCGATTTCAACCAAAATTTCGTGGTTTGTCTGGTGTATAAAACTAATTTGCATACCAAATTTCAAGTCTCTAGCTCCTACCGTTCTCGAGATATCCTGTTTACACACACACACACAGACAGACGCACGGACCAATAGCTGAAAACAACTTTTTTGGTATCCTGCGGCTATGATTCGTCCAGAAATGTGAAAAACTGGGTAGGTCAAATTTTCGACGAATACAATACTTTCCTTATTATAGGATTAAGGAAAGTAAAAAATTGAGTGTTCCACAGCCGTTTTATTTCGCAGCCATGAAACAGGAGCTACTGTAGACGCTTGTGGTCTGTTTGTACCCTGCTCATCCCGTAGTATGCTTCCCCTCTAATGGGCGAGAGTAGCACAGTACTTCCTATTTAGGTGCTGGGTCAACATTTTCCTCCATATTTTTACTTTCCTTATTTTTTTTCCATTTTACTCCATGGATTTCCATAAAGGACTACATTTGGCGGACTTTTTTTTGTGAAGTTGAACATTTCTTGACAATTTTGTTTTGGTAAAAAACCACTTTATAATGAACAGGAGACACTTTTAGAAAATGTTTAAAAAAACACATTTTTTTTTTAAATACAAAAACCAATATCTTCCGATTTCTAATATTAGAAATTTATGGGAAGTAATATTTTTATTCAAATTTTACAAAAGTTTAGTTTTATCAATGGGTATCATGCTTAAGTACTAATCGTTGGATGAAATATTCTATCTATTGAGAAAAAAAAAAAATCATTTATATAAAGAGAAGACAAAAGAAGAAGAATACAGTAGGTATTAACATTTTTACTTATACGATGCGTTTATCAATTGTATTAATCAAGTGATTTTATTTAATCAGAACTTAATTTTGCTAGCGTCGATGGCGCGTTGAATACACCGGTCCTCGTAGATCACCGAAGTTTAGCAACGTCCAGTTGAAAGCGACGTCAAACCATTTTTTTTTAAATTCTAGTCAAAGGTTTACTTCCAAAAGTATGTCATTGATAAACACACCAACGGATTTAATCAGTTGATTAGATTTATAACCCTGATTAATGTTGATTGATAAACGCACTCTAAAGCTGTATTTTTCTTTCTAACCAAAGTGGATTCAAATGGAATAAAATGGACGAACTGGAAGAAAGTCATTTTTCTTTTGGAAGAGGAAAAATCTTCTTCCAGTTTGGTTAACCAAAATGGATTTATAAAATTATTGCTTCCATTTCTTTTGAAGGTTAAGTCATTGTTTATCTTTAAAAGTACCAAACGCATTTTTCTTTCACGAATAGTGTGGGAAGCTAAACTTGGAAGAAAATGGAAATATTTAGAAATACCGAACCTGGATTTTTTTTATTTAAAAGAAAAACACGGCTAAAGTGACATAATTTCAGAGACATACTATTATGCAGAAGACATGACGGGTACATGCATGATGTTGTAGAACATCACTTAAACATTAATCATGCGACACAGGAAGTACATTGTGTTCTACCATAAATCGGTAGCATAAGTAATTATTTTCCTTATGCTACCGAAGCATAAGTAATTATTTTCCTTATGCTACCGAAGCATAAGTAATTATTTTTCTTATGCTACCGAAGCATAAGTAATTATTTTTCTTATGCTACCGAAGCATAAGTAATTATTTTTCTTATGCTAATTATTATCTATTCTTATGCTAATATTTTTCTTAATTATTTTTCTGCTAACATAAGTAATTATTTTCAACAATTGAAAGTACTATTACAGTCCAAACTGGATATAAGAGAACGATTTACAGGTCAAATTTACCTCTTTATAAGGGAAAATAGACTCTTTATAAGAGAAACCTGGATATGAGAGAACGATTTCCAGTTCATATTTACCTCTGCACAAGGGAAAATAACGTTTTTTTTTTAAATACATATTTGTGTTAATCACTTTCGCGATATCACAACCACTCAAACTCGCTTTAACCAAGTCCACGCTGAAACCGGGACTTGAACCACCGACCTCCAGGCCACAAGTCCGTCGCCTTATCGATCAAGCTACTGAGGTCGGTATTAATTTTATATAACGTATTAATTTATAAGAGAGAAAAATGTTGTGGTTCCTTTAGTTCTCTTATATCCAGGTTCGACTGTACTTAATCTATCTCATGCGAGCCACTAATGGCGAAACACCCTGTATAATTGTATATACACAAAATTACACAGACATGCTTGAAGTCGGACTTGAACACAATTTTTTAGAATTTATTTTCCATTTTCATTTTTTTTCTGCTTAATAGCTATTTAGCTTTGTCCTCATTAGATTCCTGTATACACAAAATTAAATAGACATGCTTGGAGTTGAACACAGTAATTTTAGAATTTATCTTCTATTTTTTTAGAATTTATTTTCTATTTTTTTAGAATTTATTTCTAATTTTCTTTTTCTATATTTTATTTATTTAAATTTTCTATTTTTTTTTTTTTTTTCATTCCAAATGCAGCAACGTTTCACAGAACACTTTTAGGAGAAACTTACAATTCACAAAAGAATCAATGGCAAAAGGAGGGGCAAACTAACGCCATCGGAACTATACTCTGATTTCGCAAGAAGAAATCCGATGTTGCAAAACATTCTGACATTAGCATGTGAGAAACAAAGATTTTTGGGAATATTGTGAAAAAAATAATATGAAATATATAATAAAGTTATTGGAAAAAAAACGAAAAATACCACTCTTCATCCGATTTCTTCTCACGAAATACACATATAAATATGCATATGGTTTCACAGAGCATTCCAATTCACAAGCCAATGCCAACGAACCGATGCCATATCTGCTTTCTATCGAACCAACCTTGAGAACCCCCAGCTAAAAGCTGGCATGTGCTTGCACTGCTCACTACTTAAGCTGGCAGCTCGGATGCTAAAGGTGAAACAAATGTTGTGAAGGTGGAACAAAGTTTAGTGAACAGAGTGAACAATAAATAAAATTAAAATCCAAGTATTAGGTGAAAAGTATTAGGTAAAAAAGAAGAAGTTATATACACTTAGAGCGAAATTAATAGACAAATCGAGTTCCTATTTCATTATTATTAAGTTAAGTTAAGTTTAACATATTGGGAGGGAGGATAACGTGTCATGTCCTGGCTGGGTTTCGAACCCGCGACCTCTGGATTCACACAGATGCCGACCTCTGGATGCCGCCCTTTACCACTGAGCTACCGGAAAGTATATTTTTTCTTTTGTTTTTTTTTTCTTCAAATTTGGCTAAACTCTAACGTTATAAGTGTTATAACAGAAACCTAGAAGTAATCATTTATAAACATATACATAAAAAACATCGACTCACCTTTGACCGAGTCCTCGCCCATGCCATACTGGGCTCTCACTTTGAGTGCGTAGTGACTCAGCACATGCAGACCGCACATGAGCAGAGCCAGTAGGCTGAATATCCTGAACAGGCCATGTCCTCCGTAGTAGTCGAACCACCCAACCTCCTAGCAGACTGCCGAGGGATACGCCTGCAGGAACAAGGAACGATTAGAAATATTCTTTTTTAGCATATACATTACTTTAATACAGTGGTCCGCAACCTTTTCTCCATCGCGGCACCCTTTCTTTGACTTCTTAGCCCAGCGGCACCCCAGAGAGAAAAAAAGTCAGAGGGACCTTGCATTCCTTTATTCAGAGCAATTATAGGCAAAAATAAGGTATTAGACACATTGGAAATACGAAAAAACCTGTAATTCTGCGTAAACCCAGTTAAATATTGTGATATAATAACAAAAACACATTTATTTATTTAATATAATACATAGTAAATAACTAAAAAAAAAGACTCACCGACGCCTTCAAACACGGCGCCCACGAGGCCCTGAATCGTGGCCTCGGTGCCGGGGGCCGCGATGGTGTTCGCATAGGAGGCCATGGTGGGCCAGAAGAGGCCGAACGTGACCCCTTGAGCAGCTCAATGGGGACGGCCGCCCAGGGATCCGTCAGCAGCGAGTAGAGGTAGAAGCGCAGGGAGAAGCCCAGCAGCACCAGCGTCATCGTGTTGACGTGGCCCAACTTGCGCAGGAACCAACCTGGGGGTAGGCGCAGAATAATATTTTTTTTTTTTTTTTTTTTTTACAAGGTTTACATAACAAGTTTATTGGTACTCTATTACAATGTAGACCTTAGGAAATATATAAAAGATATAATAATACTACTACTACTACTACTAATACTACTACTACTACTACTAATAATAATAATAAATAATAACGTTTCATTTATACTGTCCGATTAGAACCTATAATAATTCTCTATATATAAATGTCAAAGACACTCACTGACCACTGACCACTGACCACTGACCACTGACTGATCATCGCTCTACAGCCCAAACCGTAAGTCCTAGGAAGCTGAAATTTGGTAAGTAGCTTTGTCTTATAGTCTAGATGTGCAATAAGACGGATTTTTCGAAAACTCCTACTACAACACCTGCCATTGACGAAAAAGGATTTTTTGCTTTCACGGCCATGCCTCGGCCCGCAAAGCGGGCGACAGCCCGCTAGTAATAAATAATAATAAGATTTATTTCTTATAGTTTATTTATTTATTTCTAATAATAAGAACAGCCTCCGTGTCGTAACGGTTGTGACTACTGCCCGTAGTCCAGAGATCCTGAGTTCGATTCCCGGTTGGAGCAGACTTTTCGCACAGAAAATTCTGTTCCTCCCAACACGTGAGGCTGGCAATTCCGGCCCCACCCAGGCTGGGAGAGGCTAATGTGGGTAGCTGGTACGGTTTATAGCGAATGGAGGTAAAACCCCCGTTCTCACTATCTCAAGTGAGGACGTTAAAACTAATATAGAATCAATGGACATGAAAGGAGCCTAGATATTGTATCTGGGCGTTCATATATTCCTCTCACCACAGTGATATACTGATATAGGTATCTATCCCTATCTCACGGACACGGACACGGAAATTATTATTACATTATACTGCCGATTAGAACTAATAATAATAAGATTTATTACACAAGAGCACACGCATAGCTCAGTGTTAAGCACTCGCTTGCCATGCGAAGGTCCCGGGTTCGATCCCCCGTGCCGACAAAAATTCGTATTCTTAATTTGGTTACAATTATTGTTTGTAAGGGATACCTTCCGGTGCGCTCGTGTTGACCCAGCACCTAAATGGGAAGTCACTTCTCGCCCATCAGAGGGGAGGCATACTACGGGATGGGCAGGCTACAACACACACCACAAGCGTCTACAGTAGCTCCTGTTTCATGCCTACGAAAATAAATAAATAATAAAAAATGTGTTTCTTTGTGTCATTATATTACAATTTTAGTGGGTAGCTACAAAATAAAAAGGCTGTGAAAACACTCATCTTTAATAAAAAATAAAAAAAAAACATGATAACTTAAATTTAAATCCACAAAAAAAAACTTCAAATAGGTTATGGTCACAAGAGCTCACCCGACAGAAAGAAGAAGGGCAGCTCTCCACCGAAACACTGCACAAACATGACCAGACCCTGCAGGTTTTGATCCAAGTGCTGTGATCACAGCCTTGCGCCGAGGGCAAGATCTTCTAGGAACCTGTCGAGGTGGATGAATAAAGTATGATACAAGGACCTGCTATAGATAAAAATTGATAAAAAGGGTTGGGTGGAAGAGATTGCCATAGGGAATAACCCCGCCTTCTAGCACACCAGTTCCCGTTCTATCACTGAAATTAAGCAACGTTCAGCGAGGCTAATGACTTGGAGTGGGTGACCATTTAAATCCTCGTGATGCTGGCTATTCCCAGCTCCACTCGGACTGGGTAGGTTAATTTGAGTAGTGAGTTTCCTCCGAATGGAGGGTAAAACCCCCGTTGTGATATGACCATGGATTTGAAAGCCACGTTAAAAATAATGATAATAATATCGCCTTATTTATACTGCCCGATTAGGACATAAAGTCCCATTATTCGAGGAGTAAGACCAAGACGTATTATTATGTGGTAAATTTCCCAAATGGGAGGATAACTTGTCATGTCCCGTGTGGGTTTCGAACCCGCGACCTCTGGAATTTCTGGATTCACAGAGTGCTGCATTTACCACTGAGCTACCGGGTAAAGGCGGTACTCTGTGTTAAACACAAATGAAAGAAAAAGAAACTCTATGGTCTGTAGTCAAGTTGTTAACGCTAGTCTGGTAATCCAGGTAGCGTAGGGATCCATTGGTTCGAATCCCACCCATGCATGAATTTTTCCTCATTAATATGAGGTTGTGACCACATAACAATAAGAATCTTAGTGTTAGGTGGTAGAAAATGCTTTGAGCATTAACCTCGCCTGGTGGTTACCTTCCACTAAAGAGTATTATTATTATTAATAATAACAAATCATTTGTTTTATTTTTGATTTATTTCTTTTGCATACAAAGGACTCTTTAAATAAGCATTTTTATTTGGCTTCTAAAAGCCACCTTAGAATTCAAACACAAGTTATTTTTTTTTTAGCTTATTGTTAATTGTTTGTACCGAATTTGAAAACTAAATATAGACAAATTTCAGTATTATAAAACTAAATCTGGGAGAAAATTAGTGCATTAACGGGAGATCCTAGATCAAAAATCCACCTGAAACAGCGTCTCAGCCTGGGGGGTGCAGAGGGGAAATGCAGCAAGAAATGCTTTCCACACTTCCTCAGCTGAGTTTGTAGAAGTATACGATCTCTGATTTTATTATTGTTTTATTTATATTTACGTTTTTTTTTTTTTTTTTTAACTCACCAGAATAAGTACTCCCATATCAGCGCAGTACACACACCCCCTGAGATGCACCAGAACAGGAAGGCCAGGACTCGCGGCTCCACCAACAGTTTGGAGACGTCCTTGAATATACTGGGCGATACTGACGACTGAACGTTCTGAAATTCAACACACGAAGTCCAGACTTTGTGAGTCACACAGAACTTACTTTAATCTTACTTGAGTGAAACAGAACTTACTTAAATCTTGCTGGACACAAACAGAACTTACTTTAATCTTACTTGAGTCAAACAGAACTTACTTTAATCTTACTTAGTCGAAAATAATTTAATTTAATCTTACTTTAGTCAAACAGAACTTACTTTAGTCAAACGAAAATCAATTTAATCTTACTTGAGACAAACATAACTTAATTTAATCTTACTTGAGTCAAACAGAAACTTACTTTAATCTTACTCTAATCAAACAGAACTTACTTTAATCTTACTTGAGTCAAACAGAACTTACTTTAATCTTACTTGAGTCAAACAGAACTTACTTTAATCTTGCTGGACACAAACAGAACTTACTTTTCATGTTATTTGAGTCAAACAGAACTTACTTCAATCTTACTTAAGTCTAACAGAACTTACTTTAACACGTTCTTTACCGAACGGCCATATGTGGATGTTTTTGTGTTTTTCTTTGAGACCGAAAACACACAATACATGTGGTTTTATCAAAATTTTAACCAGGGACCGGACATCCATATATGGCCTCTTGGAGGTAGGTTGTTAGTATTAGAACAGATATAGGAACGATTCTTGTACAAATACGATGCCAAATATGCAAAAAAAAAACCTGGGGACCAAAATTTGGTCCCCAGGATGCAACAGCAACTTTACCGCTTGGTCCCTACGTAAAACTTGAAAAAATGGGCTTGGTAACGAACGTGTTAATCAAACAGAACTGACTTGAATCTTACTTTAGTCAAACAGAACTTACTTGAATCTTACTTGAGTCAAACAGAACTTAATTTTATCTTACTTTAGTCAAAACAGAACTTACTTTAATGTTCCTTGAGTCAAACACAACTCACTTTAATCTTACGTGAGTCAAACAGAAAATTACTTTAATCTTACATGAGACAAATAGAACTTACTTTAATCTTACTCTAATCAAACAGAACTGACTTGAATCTTACTTTAGTCAAACAGAACTTACTTTAATCTTACTTGAGTCAAACAGAACTTAATTTTATCTTACTTGAGTCAAACAGTACTTACTTTAATCTCGATTCAAACAGAACTTACTTTAATCTTGCTGGACACAAACAGAACTTACATTAATCTTACTTTAGTCGAACATAATATAATTTAGTCTTACTTGAGTCCAACAGAACTTACTTTAATCTCACTTGAGTCAAACAGAACATACTTTAATCTCGAGTCAAACAGAACTTACTTTAATCTCGAGTCAAACAGAACTTACTTTAATCTTGCTGGACACAAACAGAACTTACTTTAGTCGAACATATTTAATTAAATTTAGTCTTACTTGAGTCAAAAGAACTTACTTCAATATTACTTGAGTCAAAAGAACTTACTTCAATCTTACTTGAGTCAAAAGAACTTACTTCAATCTTACTTGAGTCAAAAGAACTTACTTCAATATTACTCGAGTCAAATAGAACTTACTTTAATCTCGAGTTCAAACAGAACTTACTTTGATCTTGCTGGACACAAACAGATCGAAGAGCAGCATAGCCAGCATGAGGTAGAACACGGGGGTGTAGTTCTTGTTCAGAGAAGAGGAGCTGAAGTGGTCGACGAGAAATCCCGCCAGAATTGAGAAGGTGCCCCATCCGATGGAACCCCACAGTCTTTGCTTCCCGTACTTCTGAGGCTCGTTGCCTGAGGAAGCATAAAAAAATTAAGGGTGGAATTGCTCAAGACCTAAAATGCAGTCTCTGTAAAGAGACCCCAGAGACAACAAAACACATTCTCTGTGAATGTGGAGCAGCCTCACACGCTCGACTGAAACACTTCTCAAGGCTAATTCTAACACCTAAAGAAGTTACGAAAATCAGTCCTAAAAGATTCTTAAGCTACATTAATAACTTTAATCTCTTTTAGAGTTACAGGGCATGTCACAAAAGATCTATTTAAGGTCGCATTGACAAAGAGCTTTCGTAGCCGACAGCCCTACTTATACCAATACCAAAGGGTGGAATTAATAGACGTTTTTGTTATACCTCTGTGGCGCTAAGTCACGGATTGCGTACTGTGTAAGATAGGGAAAACCAACACTTAACAATGACTTTGTTATATAGAATTTGTGTATTAATTTCGCCCTAAGAAAAGTACAAAAAGGGCGAAATTAATAGACAAATTCTATGACTTAAGTCATTGCTAAGCGTCGGTTTTTCCCTATCTTACACACTATGCAATCCGTGACTTAGCGCCACAGAGGTTTTATAAAAACTTCTATTAATTCCGCCCTAAGAGACGTTTTGGTAATACCCCTGTGACGCTAAGTCTCGGATTGCGTACGGTCTTAGAGGAACTGATGCTAAGCAATGGCTTACGTTATGGATTTTATCTATTAATTTCGCACATACTGTCAAACCTGGATATGAGAGAGCTCAAGGTTTAATGACTTACAAAGAAAAAGTCTGCGGGCGAAAATTAATAGACAAATTCTATAACTTAAGTAAAAAGGAACTTAAGTAAAAAGGAATGTTAACCGACAGACATACAGACACAAAACCAGAGTTGCTTAGGGGGTTATGAAACGCCCAGAAATATGATATCGTATCAAGTATTTTTTTTTTTAAAACAAAAACGAACAGAATACTTCCGATTTCTAATGTTAGAGATTTATAGGAAGTAATACAAAAAGTACTTTAAAAAAAAATAATAAATCAAATAAAAATAAAAACCTTAGCAAAATTATTTTTTTTTCAGTGTTTTTTCATCTTCAAATTATTTTGTTGTAATAACATCAAATAGTCTCGGAAGTAAAAATAAGAAGGTGACCAACAACTCACCCAGCAGCTCGAAGCACATCGTGTCTCCGAGACTCACCACCACGGCCATGCCTACCCAGGACAGGCTGAGGAGGGCGAAGAAGAGCCAGAACTGGTGTGTGTTGGTGACGTCACGCAGCCTGACTGACTCACCGACAGATAGGACATGATGTTGTGGCTGTTGCAAGACACAGAGCATGACGTCACGTGAATGGGGACCTGAAACATGGGATTATTGTTATTATTATAGAGTTTATTGACCTGTTGGTGACGTCACGTGAATGGGGACCTGAAACATGGGATTATTGTTATTATTATAGAGTTTATTTACCTATTGGTGACGTCACGTGAATGGGGACCTGAAACATGGGGTTATAGTAATAATAATAATAGAGCCAGAACTGGTGTGTGTTGGTGACGTCACGCAGGCCTGACTGACTCACCGACAGATAGGACATGATGTTGTGGCTGTTGCAAGACACAGAGCATGACGTCACGTGAATGGGGACCTGAAACATGGGGTTATAAAATAATAGAGCCAGAACTGGTGTGTGTTGGTGACGTCACGCAGGCCTGACTGACTCACAGACAGATAGGACATGATGTTTGTGGCTGTTGCAAGACCACAGAGCATGACGTCACGTGAATGGGGACCTGAAACATGGGGTTATAATAATAACAATAATAATAATAGAGATAGAACTGGTGTGTGTTGGTGACGTCACGCAGGCCTGACTGACTCACCGACAGATAGGACATGAATGTTGTGGCTGTTGCAAGACACAGAGCATGACGTCACGTGAATGGGGACCTGGAACATGGGATTTATTTCATGTCCCGGTAGCTCAGTGGTAAAGGCGGCACTGTGTGAATCCAGAGAATCCAGATGTCGTGGGTTCGAAACCCAGCCGGGACATGACAAGTTATCCTCCCATTTGGGATTTTTACCACATAATAATATGTCTTGGGCTTACTGCTGGAACAATGGGAATTTAATAGTCTTAATCGGGCAGTATAAATAAGGCGATATTATTATTATTATTATTATTATTTACACAGGGTCCGACAAAAAAAGGAGCCGCTCGAAATATCAAGAGAACGGATTAATTTTTTTTTTTTTTTTTTTTTTAATGCTATAACACGTGTACCATAATATCAAAAAGGGGAAACCTTTTCTACTAGATTTTGATTTTTTTATCATTACCAGGGATGGCAACAGGGGGGGTCAACTTTCGAAAAACCCAAATGGAACCACCCTATTTGTAATACATTTCTTAAAAGTATGTTTGACATTAAAAGTATTTTTTTTTTTTTTTTCATTTTTTTATGAGTGTTTCACAGCCTTTTATTTCGTAGCCATGAAACAAGAGCTAACTACTGTAGACGCTTGTGGTCTGTGTTGTATCCTGCCCATCCTGTAGTATGCCTCCCCTCTGATGGGCGAGAAGTGACACAATACTTCCCATTTAGGTGCTGGATCAACACGGTCAGCTGGGTTATATATTTATTTATTTACACTTTATTTTTATACGAAATAATCAACAATAAATTATTACCAAGGAAAAAAACTTAAAAATGCATACCAATAAAATACACTGGCAATTATGGTTGGTTTCCTCGTGATTGTTTCACATTGTATACACTTGGCAATTTTGAGATGTTATACTAAATCACTTGTATCTGCAAAACCACTTGACCGAATCTCTTCAATTTTGTTTTAAAATGGTAGAGTGCCTTTTTTCTACATTCTAGATACTACAAAAAATTCTGTATAGACCGACCGACATCGACAGACAGACACAAAACCAAAGTTGCATGAAACGTCTAGAAATATGGAAAGCAAAAAAATATTTATTTATATTAAAAAAAAACGAACACAATACTTTCGATTTCTAATATTAGAAATTTATCGGAAATAAAATAAATAAATATAATATTATAGGTTATGTTTACCTTACAGACTGGGATATGAGCGGTGGTTTTTTTCTCGTTGCTGAAGTGAACATGAGTGATGGGGAAGTGTAGACAGGACTTAACCTGGGGAAGTAATAGGCGATAATTAAAAATTAGAATCCCTATGAATTTCCCTAAGATCACGTGTAACGTGAGCCTATTACTGTAACATTTATTTTTTTTTTTTTTTTTTTTTTTAATAAATTTACGGAACAATGTTCCATTTTATTACATTAATAAAATTACAAAAAAATAACAAACAAAAAAATCGTTATTTAAGTTAAAAAATATCAATAAAATTAAAATTAAAAAATAGTTTTAACAATATCCTTAACATTATTTTGGAACAAATCGAAGTCTCCACCTATTCTATTCCCTAACGATTGAATTCTATTCATAGGGGAATATTCCCCTATATTCGTTCTATGTTGTTTCAGACTAAAAATATCATTAGATCTTGTTGGCCTTGTTTTGACTTTAAAATTGATCTTACCAAGTAATTCAGGAGAATAAATTTCATTTTTTAAAAGTTTTATAAGGAAGGTTAAATCGTTTATTTCCCTTCGTTTTAAAAGGCTAATAATTTCCTGATTACCCATTATATAATCATAGTTATGATCAAGTATCTGGGTGTTACATTTATAAGCGAGCATTCTGAGGAATTTTCTCTGCACACTCTCAATAGATTTTATATGTGTTAGGTACTGTGGTGACCATACAACTGAACAATATTCTAAACGAGATCTAACATAAGCATAGTACATTATTTTTAAAGTTGATGGGCACTTGAAGTCAGTTGTATGTCTATATAATAATCCTAACATTTGTAGAGATTTATTTTTAATCTGTTTGAAGTGTGCATTGAATTTCAGGTTATTCTGGAATATAACACCAAGATCTTTGATTTCGCTAATCCTATCTAATAAAACACTATTTATACTATAATTAGTTACATATGGATGGTGAATGGTATGGTAAGTCATGACCTTACATTTCTTAATATTAAGTTCCATAAGATTCTCACTACACCACTGGTGGAGGCGGTTGATTGTTTCCTGTAGTACAGAAGCATCGTCCGGGCCTGTAACTCTCTTAGCAATTTTTAAATCGTCAGCGAAAAGCCATGCTCTGACACCATCCGGTATAACTGACACTATATCGTTAATGAAGCATAAAAATAAAATTCCACTGAGGTGCCCCCTTGAATACATCCTGATTGTACATCAATTGAATCGGAATACACGCATTTATTAGTACGTAATTTTTCAGGATCGGCATCTTTTATTTTTACTATTTGTTTTCTACCTTTGTGAAAACTCTCCATCCAGTTGAGGAGAGACCCCATTATCCAATAGATTTTAATTTAGATATCAAGATGTTATGTGGAATTTTATCGAAACATTTTGAGAAATCTGTGTATATTACATCTACTTGACCACCACGCGAGTCTAATACAGATGTAATGTATTCCGTAAACGATACGAGATTAGTAGACGTTGAACGTTTGCTCATAAATCCGTGTTGGTGGTCAGAGACGAGAGATTGATAAGATGGGATAAAGTTGTTTAGACACGAGATTTTCAAAAAGTTTCGGTATTATTGAGGCTATATTGACTGGTCTATATTCTGTAATTTGATCTTTATTTCCTGATTGTTTGTATATTGGAGTTAAAAATGAAATTTTCCATCTGTCGGGAAATGTACCTAAATCTATGGATGTTTGGAAAATGAGAGTTAAAGGACCGGCTAACGCCTCTGCACAATGTTTAAAAACTAAAGGGGAGATTTCATCTGGACCTCTACAAGCATGGGTAGGTAATTTATTAAGTAGTTGAAGAACCTGATCTACTTTAAACGTTAAATTATTAATTGATATTTGTGTGTTGTACAAATGATCAAGATCTTGTTTATTACAGTTTATTGGAGAATACTGCTTTTCAAAAAATTTGGCAAATAAGTTGGCTGTAGTTTGCGATGTTTTAGATGTTAAATTTTCAAGTTCATTACTGCAGGAATATTTGAATTTTTTTTCTTACTTGCTATAAAGTCCCATATTTTTTTAGGTTCTTCTGAAATATTTTTTTCCATTTTTTGTAAGTATGATTTATAGTCAGCAGATGAAACCTCTTTACAAGTTGCCCTTAGCAAGGAAAATTTATTATAAAGAGAAGCATGTCGAAAACGTTTATATTCTAAATGTGCCTTTTTTTTTATCTAGAGTCAACTGTTTTAATTGAGTACTGAACCAAGCTGGAAATTTTGGTGGTTTAAGTTTTTTAGTTGGTATGAACAAATCTATTCCTTCATTTAAAATCAAATAAAAGGATTCTATCAATTCATCTAAATTCAAAGTAACATTGAAATAATCATCACTATTAAACTTTTCCATATAAAATGAACAAAGTTTTGGATAATCTCCAGATTTATAATCTCTAATTGTTGTTTCCTCTTCACTTACAACCTTCTTACACTTAGTTTTATTATTAACATTTAAAATATCAATTAATAGTGGTGGATGGTGAGGATCAATTTTTAATATTTCATCTTCACTCTTTTGGACGTGAATAAATTTTGCATTATTAGTAAATACTAGGTCCAATATAACATTATTTTCGTTAAGTATGAAATTATGTTGAGACAAAGCATGAAATCCCATATTAGAGATAAGATTCTCAGCGTTTTCATTATTTGCTATTAAAGAAGGTTGACATGTGTCTGGATTCCAAGATATACATGGTAGATTATAATCACCAGTAAGCAGAATATAGATTTAGGATTTTTTATTAGAACTAATTCAATAAGATCATAATATTCCGTGTATAATTTATTGGAACTATTTGGAGGTATATAGACTGTGCTAAGAATGAACTGCTTACTTTTGATTTTAACCTTTACAAACAAAAAATCAAGTTCACTATCAGAATTTATTTTCATTAAAGATGATTTGTACTGTCGATCTATTGAGATCAAGACCCCTCCACCCCTCTCCACCCCAGAAATGTCACGATCGCATCTATAAACCTCGTAATTGTTAAGACCTAATTCTGAAGTTAATATCGTTTTATTCAACCATGTTTCTGTAAATATGAGTATACTATAATAACAAGTAGGTATCATGGTATTTAGTTGTCTAATCTTGGTCCTTATTCCTCTGACATTCTGGTAGTAGATCGAGGGGGCGAGTTCTCTATCCCTATTGATTTAGGGTGAGTCAATGTTATTTAAAATTAGTATTTACTGTTTTATATTTGTAAGGCCTTTTTTGTGAAAATCCCTAGTTACGATTCTATTATCACAGGAGTTATGGTAGATATTGGGCTAATTATTCTATTTTCAGCAGGAGTTTTTGACAAAGTTGGACTACAGGACGATTGGTTAGATAAAGAAACATGGGATATATTTGTGATATGGTAAAAATCTGGTTTATTACGAATAATATCCTGAACATGATCTGGTATGTTAGGTGTTTCCAAAAGAGATTCACTGATATCATTTAGCCTATTACATGTAAGGGTTGGGTGGAAGAGATTGCCTAAGGTAATAACCCCGCCCTTTAGTTAGCACATATATTATGTATATGTATTTTTTTTTCTTCTATTATATTGTATTTTAATTTGTAATTATTTCTATTATAATTATATAATATGTCCTATAATAAAGTGTAAATAAAAAAATAAATAACATTCACAAGCTTCTCTGACAGCTGTGATCATAGAAATATTCATGCACTGGGACGGATTCGAACCAACGGATCCCCACACTACCTGGATTACCAGACTAGCACCCCACTTGACTACCAATGCACGGTTTTGGTAGTCAAGAGGTCATCAAGTACTTACCTCCATATCAGCAATAGACCTGACTTGGACCCATGAATGTCGTACTTCCCTTGCTGACTCAACAATCCCCTGCTGCCTCATCAAGTACTTACCTCCATATCAGCAATAGACCTGACTTGGACCCATGAATGTCGTACTTCCCTTGCTGACTCAACAATCCCCTGCTGCCTCATCAAGTACTTACCTCCATATCAGCAATAGACCTGACTTGGACCCATGAATGTCGTACTTCCCCAGCTGACTCAACAATCCCCTGCTGACTCATCACGTACTCACCTCCATGTCAGCAATAGACTTGACTTGGACCCATGAATGTCGTACTTCCCTCGCTGACTCAACAATCCCGTGCTGACTCATTACGTACTCACCTCCATGTCAGCAATAGACCTGACTTGGACCCATGAATGCCATACTTCCCTTGCTGACTCAACAATCCCGTGCTGACTCATCAAGTACTCACCTCCAGAATATGGTACGCACTGATATCCGCGGTGAACCGAACCTCGGTGGGTGTGACCCGGGGGGCCTCTTGAGTCAGCAGCGACCGGCCTGACTTGGTGGCCCCATGAATGTCGTACTTCCCGAGCTGACTCGGGTCTGTCTTCTTGGCGACGAAGTGGCCGGGAGGTTTGAGGCTGTTGTAGAAGCGGGGGGGACTCGCCTCCTCGGAGGCGGGGGAGGGGCAGAACTGGGGCACGTGCCAGGACTCGCACAGAGCCTCGAGAAACGCGGGGGGTCTCGGTCTGACACGTGATCTGGAAAATGAGGATCTTTTGTTTTTGATAAAATATTTTTTTACAATTGAAGCGCAATTGGGCATTTTTTTTTTTTTTTTTTTTTTTTTAAGTTTCCATGTATCAAGCTCGATTAACACGAAACAGACTTTATATGTATTTCATTTTATTGTTTTCGCCCACTTCCTACTAACATTTAGCAATTTTTATTTTTTATATTTCACAAAAAAAATCTTCAACAAATAATGAGGGTATACCCACTACCCACCTTCAAAAGATCAAAATCTTGTGCTGAAGGTGGGGAAATTTGTTCTTATGTTCAGGCTTTTTTCAATTAGATCTATGTCTTTCTTTCTTTTTTGAATCTGTCGACGGGGTTTTACTCTAATTTTTACAAATATTCAGAAAAAAATATTATTTATAGTAAAAAAAAAAAGAAAATAAAAAAACTAAAACTATACTATGCTAGATCTTATCCTATTACATTGAAAAAGATCAAGTCCCGAACTGCTGGATAGATTTCCCAATATCTCCATACGTTGGATCGGAGAATGTTCGCCAACGTTAATTTTGTTTCTTTGGAGCACAAAAACATCTTTGGATCTTGTTGCTTTCAATTAATTCCATGTATGTATGGTTTTATTTGTGGTTACATTCACAGATATTGTGAATGTAACCACAATATTTGTGATCTCTTCACAAACCTACTTCACAATTATTGTGGGTAGCCTCCTTCACATTTCGAATTATTCTATTATATTAATTTCTTTTTACTCTGGTAATGCCGCCACTGGTCGTTACTCATACAAGTAACTACTCATTTTTCCTCACGAGGTATGAGTGGACCGCGAACATCCAAGTACAGAGCAGAAAAATTCCTGCTCCGCTAGGGATTCGAACCCAGGTCACCATGGTTTCAATGCCTAGCGCGCTAACTCACTTTGCCATGGTGACTACTAATTAATTCCATGTTTTTTCTATGCGACTCAGAAATGTCCGTGTGGCTCTCGGCTAAGAATAACCCCAGGGGTTGTTCCCCCTGTCGTAAAAGGCGACTAACAGGAACATCTCTCAGAAGCTGTTGAAAAGCTTCATAAAAGAGATTTATAAAACTCTCAGGAGCTGCTGGAAGGAGGTTCGAATGGCTGCTCAAAGCCATAGAGCCTTTTTCCAGTAAAAAGCACCAAAAAGAAGCCTCGTTCAGAAGAAATCACTTTAGAACATCAGGGTGAGAAGCTAATGGAGCAGAAGAGGCAGAAGATGCCAACAACCTCAACTATATTCTCTTGTAGAGATAGTTCAGAGGTGGCATTCGAAACCTCAACTGCTTCTCAAAGCTTATAAACGCCTTGAAGTCTTTAAAAGTGGGAGTAATTCTGAAGAAGTTCCAAATAAGTCCCGGCCACAGGCAGGCGAAAATGTTCCTAACTTATTCGCCCAAAAGAGCAAAAGAAATGCTCTGTTTGAGCAAAGAGGAATCCTTACTGGCTTTTCAAAGGCCACTGTAGCCTCAACCACCGTCTAAGCAAATGGACATTGCTCAAGACGCAAAATGCAGTCTCTCAGAAGCTGCTGAAAAGCTTCAAAATAAAGAGAATTTTTTAAAACTCTCAGGAGCTGCTGGAAGGAGGTTCGAATGGCTGCTCAAAGCCGTAGAGCCACTTTCCAGTAAAAAGCACCAAAAAGAAGCCTCGTTCAGAAGAAACCACTTCAGAGCATCAGGTGAGAAGCTAATGGAGCAGAAGAGGCAGAAGATGCCAACAACCTCAACTATACTCTCTTGTAGAGATAGTTCAGAGGTGGCATTCGAAACCCAACTGCTTCTCAAAGCTTTATAAACGCCCTGAAGTCTTTGAAAGTGGGAGTAATTCTGAAGAAGTTCCCAAATGAGTCCCGGCCACAGGCAGGCAAAAAATGTTCCTAACTTATTCTTTTTTTTTTTTTTTTTTTTTTTTTAATACAACATCAACACTTGCCAGCTTTTTAGGGCTAGACAAGCAATTACAGATGCGAATATATTTATTGTGTGTTTTATGTACAATCATAATAATATATATAGGTATACAATACATACTGATAGCTTAAAATTAAGGTGAATATAATAAAACATAACATAGAAGAAATAAACAAGGTCTAATATTAATCTGGGCACTATCTGGTTGATTCTATTATGATTGCTGAATGATAATGAATTGTACGAGTGGAATGTGCATATCTATAGTAAACAATCTACATATAGTAAAAAAATATTATCATGCTGTCAATGTTTTTAATCTGATGAGTCAGATTACAGAGATATAGAGTTACTTATGTTTGATGTTCAAGTGTTGTTTATTTTTGTGTTGATTACTACTCGTATGGATAAAACAGGTCTGGTTTGTTTTCGATGTTATTATAGACATTCATTGCAGCTATTATTGGAGATTTAAATAAATTTGGATGAACAGCGAATAGTTTTGGTTGGGTCAGTACGGAGTCTTGGATTAAGGACCTTAATATCAATTTTGGATGTGAGATATATGCTATTAATTTTGTTTTTTTAGTAAATTTTTGAGAAATTTAATTTTGATTGTCCCTAAATCTGGATTCAATAGAGTCAATGACTAGATGTTCAATCAGTAATTTGTAGCTTATGTTGGAGGGGTATTTAGGGTAAAAACCATTGATTTTTTGAAAAAGGTATCGTACGAAATTAAGCTTGTACTTTTTCAAGTTTCATAATTGGGTTTTTTTTTTCATAATTTTTCCCCAAAAGTTTCATAATTTGGGTTTTTGTTTGTGGAGTCCATAGAGCAGAACAATATTCTAATTTCGAACGCACTATACTTTTGTATAAAAAGGGTAATAGTGTCTAAAATCACTAATGGGGTTTCAGCATCTTATGACCATCCCAGTCTCCGGTTGGCCGCACCTATTGTTTTAAACTATGTGTGCATCCCAGTTCAAATTTGAGCTAAATGTGACACCAAGATCTGTAAATGTTTCTACGTTTTTGTAGGGGAGTTTTTATGACTTCATATGGATTTTGTATGGTGTTTTTTTTAGTGGTTTTAATGTCATTTTTGAAGCATTTGTTGGGGTGAAAGTGTAGACCAACCCAAAAGAGCAAAAGAAATGCTCGTCTGAGCAAAGAGGAACCCCTCACAGCCACTGAGCCCAAACACCGTCTAAAAAATGGACTTTGCTCAAGACCAAAAATGCAGCCTGTAAAGGGGCCCCAAGACAGCAAAACACTTTCCTTGAAGGGGGACACCCTCACCCCGCTCGACTGAAACATTTCTCAGGCGTTTTCTAACCCCTAAAGAATTTTACCAAAATCAGCCTAAAAGAATCTTAACAAAATAAAGCTTTGATCTTTTTAGAGTTAGAGGGCAGTCACAAAAGATATTTAAGGTCGCAGTGACAAAGAGCTTTCTACCGATACCCCAACTTAACCAAAAACCCATAAAAAGCACTCAAATGATGTATCTTTTTTTGTACATATCTTTTTCAGACAAAATGTAACCCAAATATTTTTAAGTCTTCCCAATTCCCGTATTTGGAAAAGATAAAGATACAGGGAGTATACTTTATCTCTTCTCCTGTTTCAGGGTACGAAAATTATTATTATTTTATAACTTTATTAGGTAAACAAAAAAAATATAGATAAAATAAATAAATTTTAAAAAATAAAAAAAAAGATTTAAACAAAAATAAAAAGAACAAAAAAAGAGAAAAATGAATTTTGTCCTACCAAAAGGCGGGTTATTGCCTTGGCAACCTTCCCCCCCAACCCTTAAAAAAATACAAAAAGAAAATAATAAAGTGTTTTTTTGTACAAATTTTTTTTTACAATACATATTTACATATAAAATATAGCACAAGGAAAAAAAATATTAAAGTGAAAATGTAAAAGTTTTACCAGACTTGTAACACTAAGAACCCAGCCTCTTGGGGCTCTTGTTTTTGTGACTGTGAAATAATGTAAAGTTCATTTTCTTCCCCGGTTGCTTACCTCACCCGGTGCGTGGTGCTGTTTCTGCGCAGCCCCCCCCCCCCAAAATCTCTCCCCAACCCCCGTCGATGGGAACCTCCGACATGCTTAACAGGGCCCCCCCTTCCCCACACTCCAGGGGAACACCGCCTCCATGGAGCGCTGGGAAGACAGGGTGCCGTGAACTGGGGGCTGTGGAGGAGGAGGGGGGGTTTGAATACATAGTTAAAA
>JAMCCL010000594.1:0-23676 GCA_024516035.1 Bactericera cockerelli
CCCCCCCCCTTCTCTTAGTTCGCTTTTCCCCTCTCTTCACTGAATGCGGGGCTGGTGGGAGGGGAATTGTAGGGGGTGGTGGGAGGAGAATTGTTTACCCCTCTTTCTCCTCTTCTAAATCATGGAGGTACAAGTAATGGAGGACTCGATGTCTCCAACCTGTGTAGAAAAAAAATGAGTCAAGTGGTAAACGCGTCAGACTGGTAATCCAGGTAGCGTAGGGATCCGTTGGTTCGAATTCCACCCAGTGCGTGAATTTTTCCTCATTAGTTTGATTTTGTGACCGCATAATAATAAGACTCAGAGTGTTGGGTGGTATAAAATGCTTTGAACATTAAGCTCGCCTGGTGGTTATCTTCCACTAAAGAGTGTTTTTATTAATACTATTATTAAACTGTTGTTATTGTTGTTGTTATAGCTAGCTTGGCTACAGCTGGAGAGGGGGGAATTATGGTCTCCAGCCAACATTATTGCAAAGTTGGCTCGTCCTAAACCACATATTAACATGTGCGATTAACTATCGTGAGGACTTGGATTTTTTCTTTATAAGCCATTAACCCTTGGGAAACTGCAAGCTAGCTTTGCTTGTAAGGGTTGGCTAGTCAGTTCTCTGTTTATCCTCTAGCGAGATAACACTTTTCTCCCTGTTTCACGTCCCCCAGCCATCTTGGTTAGTTTTAAAACAGAGGAAACCACAACATTAACAAATTATTATTAAAAAAAAGATGAGTGATTCACAGCCATTTTCATTTCGTAGCCATGAAACAGGAGCTACTGTAGACGGTTGTGGTCTGTGTAGTAGCCTGCCCATCCCGTAGTATGCCTCCCTTTTGATGGGCGAGATGTGACACAATACTTCCAATTTAGGTGCTGGGTCAACACGAGCGCACCAGAAGGTATCCCTTACAAACAATTGTAACCAAATTTTGAATACAAATTTTGGTCAGGGGGGGGTTCGAACTCGGGACCTTCCGCAAGGCAAGCGAGTGCTTAACGAGCGAGATATTCGTGCGCACAGTTTTTATTCTTATCTTTTTATTCATGCCTCTGAAGGTATTAAGAGGTATTATCCCCACCTTCAGCACAAGATTTTTTATCTTTTGAAGGTGGGTATACCCTTAGTCCCTCATCGTTTGTTGAAGATGTTATTACTACCAGTTTCGGTCTCCAACGTTACACCCTTTCGAGAGCGAAGATCAAGTAGTGGAGGAAGGGATCTCCCGAATTTTAAGAATCAGAGAACCTTTGAGTTTTTAGTTCAGTATTGAGTTCAGTCCTGAAGTTCTCAGTTGATTCATCGTAATAAAAAAATCGCTCTCATTCCGCTCGGGGAGTTACGTGTTTGTGAATTACCGATTACTTATCTCATCACCATAATATTATCTTTTATCCAACCTTTGTAAATAAAATAAACCTTCTGAAACTCTTGTTTTTTTTTTTTTTTTTTTTTTTTTTTTTTTTACTTTCGAAAGATTTTCCTTTATTCAACAAATACTTTTCATCTTCATACAAAATTTAATTATAAAGAAATAACTTTAATTGACTTAAGATTAAAATATGGCAAGTTAAAGTGACCCATTATGCAAAGCATGTGTTGGGCCACTTTTTATTATATTTATAATGTTAATAAACTGTCCTTTTAGTTAAAAAAAAAAAAAAATAATAATAATAAAAAATAAAATAATTTGAAAATTATACCTATATGTTAGTTATTTATTTTGTATGTTTTATGTTCTGTTTCAAGTGTTTTGATTAGTCTGTCTGTTTTAATTATTATGCATTCAAATAATTCAGGGGGGGATGTCATTTTAAAATATTCAAGATTTTACTTCTATTATTTTCAATAGAGAGCCAATCTTTCAGTTTGTATTTTAAAATTGTAAAATTTGGATTATCTTTAAAATCTTCAGGTTCTCATTCAAAACTTTGCTACCTACGTATGAAAAATGTCTTTTTGTTAGTGATTTGTGCTTGAGTGTTTGGATCATTTGTCCAGTCTGTCTTGTAGTGTATGTGTTAGGGTTTATAGTCCAGGTATGTTTTTTCTTTATAGCAAATATACTTGTTTTGTAAATGTAAATGTCATCTAGTGTCGGAACGTTAAATAGTTTGTATAGTTGGTCAGTATGAAAAAGTCTGTCTTTTTTTAGTATAGTCCTGAGAAGTATATTTTGAGTCCTTCGTAGTTGAGTCTTTATATTTTCATACGCTCCTCCCCAAGCTGTGATACAATATTGTAAGAGTGACTGTGTTATTCTCTGTGTTATTCTATTTACCATCAATGAACCCCTTAGAGGACGGGGAAATACCAGAGGAGAGCCCGTACCACGGGTGTTAAATGTTGTGGAAAAAGACACAGACTCCTTACTATGGTTTTTCCCACCACCTATACATTGCTTAGTAATTTTCCACTTTTCTTTGTACATAAGCATTAACAAGGGCGTAGGCAGCATTTGCGTTAGGTAGGGGCAGTTTCCGGCCGAAGCAGGGGGGGGGCGTCCAGCAACTCCGAAAAAAAAAGTTTAGTATAAAGAAGGTATATACCTGATATTTTATAACTACTTACGTTTTTGTGGTTGTCAGATTGAGTTTTTTCCCAAATTGGGGAAAAAAATTTAAAGCCGTATTTTGGGGAAATTCTTCAGAGGAACAGATGGGACTTGTAACCTAGGGCAGCCTTACCCAACCTTTTTTTATATCTGAGCGCACGGCAGTGCGCCAGGCCAAGTTCCAGCAAGCACGGCAGTGTATCTTTACACGAACCGATTCACCCGGTTTTTCACACCCTCATATCTTCGGTTCAACTGATCATAGAGATATGAAACAGAGATTGTCCTAATATCATTAAAAAGACATTGAAAATTTAAAGACTATGCAAAAAACTTTCAGAAGAATGTAATTTTGAAATTTGCGATTTTGATACTGACTGACTGACAGATCATCAAAATTATGAGGCACTTCCTGACTACCTAGAAAGCTGAAATTTTGCATGATGGTAGGGTTTATTGTAAAAGTACAGGGAAAAATCTAAAAAAGTTCTGAAAACTGTTAAACGGTGTCGTTTTAGGGAGAAAGTATACTATATTAGTATACAGGGTGGACCAAAAAAACGTTTACACCCGTTAATGGTAGATTCCTGACGACATTTCCAGCCCGGATCTGCAATCCGTTTTTTCGGATTCGCCTTTATAACTGCGCAAAGTGATTTTTTGCAACTTTCTGAAAAAGTTCGACTTTGGCTTATTCTTCAAGTCAGAACTTTTTTCCTGTTTAATATGAGTTGATTCTGAACAATTGTGCAGAAAGCTAACAAAATTTCGATGTTTCTAGTTACACTACTTTGTTTTTTACGGTTTGGTTTGTCATATTTTTTTACACTTGAACAGAAAAAAACACACGATAAAACTTTTTTACTAAATAAAACACTCGACATTTGTCCGAACAAATTTTGGCACAGACATGGGCAAGTTTGATAAAAGTTGGCGGCCGCCCCAAAGATGCTAAAAAATAATTTTACGATTTTTTATCACGTGATCTTCTAAGAAAAATTATTAGATGTTTGCCAAAAACTCTTCAAAAATCCTATGAGTTTTCTAGCTGTAGACTGTGTAAGGGCGTCTTGTATTGTTTACAAAAATTGTTTACATTGCTTTTTTTGAATACCGCGGTCTCACATGCCTTCATCAGCCAGTTTAGGAAAATTCAAATGATAATTTTCGTGCTCTTCATTTTGTCAGTGGTGTTAGCAAGATGTGTTAGTGCTAAGAGTGATAGTCGCAAAACCGAGGTTCAATTCTTGGCGATCAATAAATTTTTAATTATCAAAAAAAATCTAATGGAATATTTTATTCATACCTGACCTGTTTGTTGTAACACTAATAACTTATGGTTTTTTTGGGGGGTAATACCATCTGAAAATTGAGTTATATCAGATACTATTGGTATCACAATACACATAATTATTATTCATGTAAGCCCCTGAGAGACTGCCTTGCTACCCAGACAGCACGGAAGTTGACTTCCAGTCTGGATTTAAGGTGGAAATATCCAGGTGTATAAAGTCAACTGGACCTCCAACTGTCCCGACAGCTGGATTTTTCCATCATGGATTAAATCAGTTGACCAGCCACCTGGATATTTCCAACAAAAATCCATCTAGACTCAGTCACCTGGGCAGTCAGGTGGAAGTATAACGACTCTCTCCAGCTAGGACATAACTAGAATTTAGTCAGTTGACCAGTCAGCTGGAAATGCTCCACATTTTTCCAGTTCAGTTAAAACGCGTTCTCGGATAGATTCGGGTTTCACACGAACTTTACCGAGAGTGTTCTTGTTGAATTCGCCATCTTTAATCTTTGAATAATTTTTTTGAGAAATTTCGTTTTTGTGATTCTCGATTATTGTGAGTTGTTTTAATTCTTTTTATAATTGGTACCTATTTCAATTAGTTTTTGAACATTTTTATAACTACTGCAAGTGTTAATTGTTGGGGAACAAAATGAAACTTGACAACACTGGTTTTATATTTTCATTTTTCCCTCTTGTCTTTTTGTTATTAAGAATGTGTGATCTGTTCTTGACGTTCTGCCTTTTGAATCTTTTGCTGGAAAACCTTTTGTAATCTCTGTACTCCAATAAAATATGTTACTTATCAGACTAAACTGCATCTCTGTGTTTTGTTATTTAACATAAACCAACATTAATTCTTACTGAACTTCAAATTTGATTTCGAGAAAGTGTTAATTCTTACTGAACTCCATATTTGATTTTGAGATGTCACAGAAGGAGTTCTTTGGTTTGTCTAAAATTCTAAATCGTGAATCGTGACAGAAGAAAAGGAGAGGACACAACAAACAGTAGGCTGGAGTGAAAAAAATAATTTTGGAATTTGAAAACGCCTAATATGTCAAAAGTTGTGATTTTGTGAGTAGATCAATCCCTGAAAGTTTCAAAAATTAAAAAAATGATCTTGAGTCTCCACACTGAGCTTAAAGTTTTTGCTATTTTTGAGTATGCAATTTGAAGGGGCAACATAGTTTTTTACACTTTATTGACCTCTGACATGAAAAGTTTTCATTTTACAAAAAAAGTATTGTATTAAATTGTATTGAGAACAATTTTCTGTATCATTTAGTATCATAAAACGTCTCTCTATGATGTACAGTTAAAGAGATAGAACACTAATAGTTATGACTCTTGTTGAAAACTTATGAAAATTATAATTTTTGTTACACTCCGTTTCTAAAAAATCATAAAATTATTATTATCTTATATGATAACGAGTATCATATGTATTAAAGACATTACCAGAAAGAACAAACAATGAAAAGTACTAAATTAAGGATCAAAGGTTTTATATTTTCAAATGATTATCATTCATTTTATGTATTACCAAAAAAATCTTTTTTGTGCTACACACAGGAATATTTTTACGGCTCTTTTGTCGAGCACGTATAAATCGGTCTCGGGCAACTTCGCCACAAACAGATTGTGATGCCTCAGTTACCATTACCAGCCTGATACGCCTTTCCACAGCTTGAGTGTGGCTGCTGGCATGGGAGTTTGAGAGCATCGAACTCCGTTTGGGATCGGATGAGGCATATAATTTCCTCATCAGTCAGGTTCAAGGTGGCAGCTGGATCCAGTGGATTTTCCCAACTGATATATAAGGTTGAAGTAGTCATCAGCTTCAAAATTATGAGGAGACAATTGGGGCTGGGGGACTTAAAATATAGAGGAGACCAGCAGTCTGGCTGGGTGACTATAAACAGGGAGTAGACCAGCATTGGCTTGGTTCGGGGGGTCCTTGTCAATTAATAGACTCCTTGTAAAGACAGTGGTAGGAGTGCTGAATCATTCCTCCATTGTCTGGCTACCATCGTTCACATTATCTTTATGAAGCTTGCGGGATTTTAAAATTCTACCCAATGCTTGTTCTCGCACATTAGAGCGCGAATCCTTAATTATAATAACACACTATCACCGGGCGAGGTTAGTGCTCAAAGCATTTTCTACCACCTAACCCTCAGAGTCTTATTATTATGTGGTCACAAACACAAATTAATGAGGAAAAGTTCATTCACTGGGTGGGATTCGAACCAACGGATCCCTACGCTACCTGGTTTACCAGACTAGCGCGTTAACCACTTGACTAAAAGTGCACCTTAGCATTGCAAGAAGTACAGTTGAAAAGTTATCATATTTGTGTTAATCAATTTCGTGATATCACAACTACTCAAACTCGCTTTACTAATTCTACGCTGAAACCGGACATGAACCACCGACCTCTAGGTTACAAGTCCGCAACCTTATCGATCAAGCTACTTGGTCAGTTTGCGAGAAGAGTATTTTCAATGTAAGCGAAATACGCGTTTCTCTGTATCACATCAAACATAAGTTTTTTGTATTGTATAGACAAGAAAGAACATTTCTTAATCATTTTAAATAAATGCATGGGCCTTTCTGAGTTATTTTTTTTTAATTTAAAAACACGACGGGGCAGTCACTTTCATTGTGTAATCAGCAAGAAGTTATATCTTTTACATGAAGTGCCTCAATAACGCTCTGTAGGAAAAGAGGGCCAAATATTAAAAACTTTCAGTAGGGCGGCTGCAAATTAAAAAAAAAAAAAAAAACAATTTAAAGTTATAATTAAAAGATTTAATACATGTAATTTTAACAATCAATCAAAACGATTATTATTCTTAGGTAATACTGACATGATATGGGTGTTTCACTTCATACAAAAATTAGTTAGTTATTTTATTTAAAGAACCAAGTCAACCTAGAAAAATTTGATCCCTAATATCCGTAGTTAATTTCTAACGAATGCACAAATTAATTTGAACAATCATTTTCACATAGAAAGAAAGATCTGAAAACTCAGTTTTGTACTGCTTTAATTACAAAGCTACAAATTGGAGACGAGACCGGACAAGAACAAGCGAGAAAATGTCAGTAAGCATTAAATTTATTTTCGCGCACAGTTACCTACATAGATTTTATATACATACATGTTACTTGTACTCGTATAATGTAGGAAGATGTCTTAAATAACCAACTAAATATAGATAACAACGTAAATCTTTTATCCAGAAAAAAGTAGGCCTGAGTTGTACCAGCACCCATGATATGGACTAATAACCTACCATATTATTATCATTTTCCGAAGTTTCTGCTAGAGTTACAATTGTTTATGTTCTAGCTCATAGATAGTATATCATAGAGAGAAGTTTCAAGGAACTAAAATATAGAAAAAATTGTTTAGAACATAATTTTATTCATTATCTTTTTTTGTATAATGAACACTTTTCATGTTAGACGTGCTTCAAGTGCAAAAACCGATGATGCCCCTTCAAATTGCATACTCAAAAATAGCAAAAACTTTAAGCTCAATGTGGAGACTCAAGATCATTTTTTTAATTTTTGAAACTTTCAGGGATTGATCTACTCACAAAATCACAACTTTTGACATATTAGGCGTTTTCAAATTCCAAAATTATTTTTTTACCCCCCTGTTTCACTCCGGCCTAACAAACAGTTAATAATGGATAACATTCTTCATTGGACAATACTCCATACACTTGGACAATAATGAACTTTCTGCACTCTACTGTTCCTGGACACTGGACAGTCAACACCATCAATTCACTTGGAATTGTACCTTAAAAAAAGTCCTGGGTCAAGCAAGGAAACAGCTGAATTATCTGATGTATGGTGCTAGATAATGAAAATTTTCATTCTGTGGATTTTATTTAGATATGCAATACATAATATATTATTATAAAATGAATTTTTCACTCGTACGTGCTTCTGCCACACTAAAAAGATGATGTAGTGTATACTTTTTTACATGCTTCCTGATTATTTGACTCAAAATTAATTAGCCAATCTTCTGTGCACTGTCTCTAATAATAATATTAACTATTCAGCTTTCTAAACCACCTTATTACTATAAAGCCCCTCAAATTTTGTGTTCATTTTATATCTATTAAAAAAAAAAGTGTTCCACACTATTGTGTTTTATAATTTCACTAGTCTTAACAATTAAGTCAATTTTGTTTTAACTTAAGTATAACAATGCTTTTTTGGTAATAATTCTCAAAGCAAACAACCCAGCAATTCTAATTAGCCACAGAAGTATGTAAATTGTCATGAAGGATTACAAATACATAATAAAATTCACTAATCCATGTTCCACCACGTTAGACATTGCTTAACTTTTGCAATTTCATGAAAACTGGTGTATTCCATGCCCCATCTTCATTTTCTGCTGGCTATTAGTTTATTTCTTTGTTATTTTTGGTTTCACAAAAGAAATATATTTTAATTTACATAGTATTATTATTTTATTGTGATTATGTACATGTTATGAGCATATTTTATAATTGGATATCATTATTTTATTTCTATACTAGCTAAAACCTGGCATTTTGTCACCATTAAGGTTTTTTCTCATGGCCGGTGTCCCAATAAAAATAATAATAACACTTTTAATTGGAAGGTAACCACCAGGTAAGGTTAAAGGTTATGCTCAAAGCATTTTCTACTAACCTAACCCTCAGAGTCTTATTATTATGTGGTCACAACCATAATGAGGAAAAATTTGAAACAACGGAACCCTACGCTAGGTTGATTATCTGACTAGCGCATTAACCACTTGATTACCAGTGCACTTGAAAATTGTATTAGATATTTTAATTTTGATAATTTTCTAGTATGTTGAAGGTGGCTTAGGGGGGGTGAACTCTCAGTGAGAGTACCGTTTGGTATTGTAATCCCAAGAGGACATAGTCAGCCAGACATGCACAACTTTGAGTTTTATATATAGAGATTATACCTACTTAGGAAATAATTGTGATACATTGGTACAAGGTCTTGTGACATGGTGGAAATTTGATAGTGCATTTTACACTTTTGGGACAATTTTTTAATAATAAACACTCTTATTGTAAAATATAATCATGTTAACGAGTCTTATTTGAATTGTGTTGTTTAAAACAGATTAGTTATTTTCTTTTTCTTTCCAAATTTCTATAAAAAAAATTATACCCAAATTTGTGTGTGGGTATGTGTTAAAAAAACCTATTTAAAATTTATTACTTTATTTTTATACAAAAAAAATATTCTTCATGAGATTTGAATGTATGGCCTCTAAATTAAATAACTGAAATTGAATTTATGCCTAATATACATTTGTTTCTAGTATTTTTATTACTATTATTATTTTTTTTTGAAAAAAAAAATGCATATAATGGGATTCGAACCCATGACCTCAAAACCAAGAGCGTAGCATTTGATTATTATGTAGTATAATGTACAGTATAGGTAAATAGGTATGTCAACATTGTGGTAGTGAGTTACTACCCATCCACTAGAGAGCGCTACAAGTAGCTGGAAATAAGTGGAACAAATCCAGTTGACTTTGGGCAACTGACTTCCAGTTAAAAGTTGGGTTACTTTCCAGTTCATTTCCAGTTGATTTCCAGGTGGAGGTCAGGTGGAAGGTGGAAATCTCCAGCTGATTTCCAGGTGGGCAAGTAGACTTTTTCCACCTAACAGTATGGTATACATCCAGTTGACTGTGCTGTCTGGGTAATGTAAGGATAGTTTTTCTTATGCTTCCCTACGAGAGAAAAAAAACTAGCGAATTTTCCTAACGATAGTAGACTTTATGAAATGAAGCCAGGTGAAATATGTAGGTAGGTTCTTCTATCATAAACAATACTAAATAAATAACAAATATTTACCGATTGCCAACTCTTAATAGAAATCTTGAAAAAAAAAACAAGATAATATATTGTAAAATTAATAAAATTTTGCAGTCTTTATTATGTTTTATACTATTTTAACATAAACAAAAAGGTATTTTTAAAAACATTTTGTGTTAGTATGTTCAATGAGAAACGATTAGAAGCGCACGATTAACTCAGTGGTAAGCTAGTGCCATGTGGAAGATCCCACCCCGGTCCGACAGAGCCAGCAAAAAAATCATGACTACAAAATAAAAAAGACTGTTGCCAATTTTTATTTAGCCATAGTACTCTCTACCTTCTTGCCTCTCTCTCTCTATCTCTCTCTCTCTCCCTTCTCAATTCCCTCAGAGGAACTGTTGGAAGTAGCCTGGATGCAAAGGTTGAACCTCTTCATCATGTTCCGTCGAATGTTGCGGAAGATTCCAGGTTTTTCTGTCAGGTCATGGAATGCCAAAGGATTCTTGCTACCAGATTCTGCTACTCTTGCGTCTCCACTAGTATTTGGTCAACTATGTTTTTCACGTGATCCCAAATGTTCCTGTTGGCAGCTCCACATGCTAAATGCATATCTGCCATTTCAGCATCCGAATAATAATTATTATGTAACTTGTACTAAAAAAACTCAAAAAGTTTAAAGATAACATTTCATAGAATGCAGAACAATATGCTTGAAAACTATCATCGAGAAACAAATAATCATTAATTTGACTGGCCTTTAATTAATTCCAAGGAAAATTTAATAATAAATTATCAGACATAAATAGCTAATTACTCTTTGAGTACAAGACGACCCTACACGGTCAACACTTTTAAGATTTTGAACATCATTTTTTGAGACTTACCTGGTTCGTTTTCCCAGAAGATCACGTGATAAAAAATCGTAAAATTATTTTTTAGCATCCTGGGGTTGGCCGCCAACTTTTATCAAACTTGCCCATGTCTGTGCCAAAATTTGTTCGGACAAATGTCGAGTGTTTCAAAGTGTAAAAAAATTACATGAGAATTTTTTTTCTATTCAAGTGTCAAAAAAGATGCCAAACCAAACCGTAAAAAAGAAAGTGGTGTAACTAGAAACATCGAAACTTTGTTGGCTTTCTGCAGGATTGTTCAGAATCAACTCATCTTAAACGAGAAAAAAGTTCTGACCTGAAGAATAAGCCAAAGTCGGACTTTTTCAGAAAGTTGCAAAAAATCACTTTGTGCAGTTACAAAGGCGAATCCGAAAAAACGGATTGCAGATCCGGGCTGGAAATGTCGTCAGTTATCTACCATTAACGGGTGTAAACGTTTTTTTGGTCCACCCTGTATAAATTATGAGGCACTTCCCTACTACCTAAAAAGCTGAAATTTTGCATGATGGGTTTATTGTAAAAGTACAGGGAAAAATCTGAAAACCGGCACTTTCGCACTATTTCTGCGGTTAAACTGTGTTATTTTAGGGAGAAAGTATACTCGACTATGCATAAAATTATGAGGCACTTCGATATTACCTACATAGATGAAATTTTGTATGCTGCTAGGGTTCATTGTAAAAGTACAGGGAAAAATCTGAAAACCGAACTTTCGCACTTATCATGCTGTTAAACGGTGTTATTTTAGGGAGGAAATATACTCGATTATGGTATATAAATTATGAGGTACTTCTCTACTACCTACAAAGCTGACATTTTGCATGGTGCTAGCTAGGGTTTACAGTAAAAATACAGGGAAAAATCTGAAAACCGGCACTTTCGCACTATTTCTGTTGTTAAACGGTGTCGTTTTAGGGAGCATAATAAAGTGAAGAATCCTAAAAAAAATTAATAAAAAGTAGTGAAACGTGCTGTGAAACGAACCATTTACAAAAAGTAATGATATCCGACAAAAAACTACCGTTAAAAAAAGGGCCAAGTTCCAGAACTTCTATCCAAAAAGGTTTCGCCAATGAATGCAGTGATATCTTGTTTGCGGCCAAGTTATCTTGGTACTAAATTATTGATTTTACTAAAACCCGTTTTCTGAGTTCCTCATTTTGTATGTTTTTAACTGCAAACTATCCTCTAACTTGGCCAGTTTTATGCCATCGGTTGTATGGAATATTACGACTATATGTATAGGTACAAAATAACAATATAACCATCACAAGGAGCGACACTGCAGTTTTTTACTTTCCTTATATTTTAATGGGTTTTTTTTTCAATATCTTCCTTATATTCAATTCAATATCTGTGAAGGAGCCCCTTCACAAATTGCATACTCATTAAGCATTTTTAGGTAGGAGCACCTGCTCCTACCTGCTCCACGCTGCCTACGCCCTTGAGCATTAAATAATAAGTAGTTCTCATATCTATTGTACCTTACATGTTGTGAATATCCGTCAATAAACTTTACCATTTGTATGTTGTGTTAGTGCAATGAAAACCCCAGTGTTTTTACTAAGCAATGTATAGGTGGTGGGAAAAACCATAGTAAGGAGTCTGTGTCTTTTTCCACTTTTACTAAGCAATATATAGGTGGTGGGAAAAACCATAGTAAGGAGTCTGTGTCTTTTTCCACAACATTTAACAACGGGTCTCCCTCATATAAATACATGGAAACTTAATAAAAAAATGAAATAACGGTGGCCATAATAATAAATTATGTAAGGACGGTTGGATGTAAGGAGGAGGCACATTTATTACCCATGAAATATACGTTATGACGTCTCCAACACTTATATTTCTATGGAAACCCATTTTTTATTATGTACATTAGAGTTTTGGAGTAAAATAAACAAACAAAGTCATTTATTTAACTCATTACGACACTCAAGTGGATAGATAATATAAAACTGTGAGCAAAAGCGGAGATACTAAAGAAACGGAAGGGATATTTTTCTTTTGGACAAATTTTTTTTTCCAGGTTCGATATTTCCATTTTATTCCAAATAAAGTCCCCCAGCAGTCTGGCTGGGGGACTTTAAACAGGGAGTAGACCAGTAGTCTGGCTGGGAGACTATAAACAGTGAGTTTACCAGCATTGGCTTGGTTCTGGGGGCCCTTGTCAATTATTAGCCTCCTTGTAAAGACAGTGGTAGAAATGCTGAGTCATTCCTCCACTGGCTGGCTACCATCGTTCACGATGATGTCACCCTATGATGATGATTCCAAATATTTCCAGTTTAGCTTCCCCACTATTCGTGAAAGAAAAATGCGTTTCAGTACATTTAAAGATAAACAATGGACATTACCTATAAAAAAACTGGAAGCAAGAATTTTCTTCTTCCAGTTTGGTTAACTAAACTGGAAGAAGATTTTTCCTCTTTCAAACGAAAAACGACTTGTATAGTATAGTATAGTAGTGCTTTATTTAGACTGTCGGCTCGAGACTTGCTTCCAGTTTGTTCATTTTATTCCAGTTGCATCCACTTTGGTTAGAAAGAAAAGTACGGCTAAAATGTGAGCAAAACGCAAACACCGAGTTCAGTCGCGTCCCCGTCGCGATATTAACAAGCAGTTAAAAGCGAGGTTGTACCAAAAAATACAATTGTGGACACAATACTTCCTCGTGATTGGTTCACATTGTCAAATCGTGGCAATTTGAAATTTTATACTAAATCACTTGGATCTCCATAACCTCATAATCGATTTTCTTCAATTTTGTTTTAAATGGTAGAATACCATTTTTCCTACATTCTAGAATGTACAAAAAATTCTGTATCGGTAATTCGTAGACCTTATTTTTTGACTTTTGTCTTTTTTTTTGATTTTCTTAAATCCTTCCGATTTCTATTATTAGAAATTTCTCGGAAGTAATAATTATAAATACTGTATGTACAACGTATTATGCGTATAGACGCATATACACACAAAATCTCATCAAAATCGGGTCTACCGTTCACGTCATATGGGTAAAAAGTTAATGGTCAGGCGCATGGGCTCTGTCACTAAGAACCGCTAATGCGAAGTTGATGAACTTAAAAAGAAATCATCTACAATACGTCTCCTATTTGCGTATGAATTTCATCAAATTCCGTTCAGTAGTTTCTGAGATTTGCGCGTTACAAGGAATGTTCTTAACCGACAGACGGACACAAAACCAAAGTTGCCCAGGAGGTTATGAAACGTCCAGAAACATGAAAAAAAAAAAAAAAAAAAAAAAAAAATGAAAATCGAAGCAAAAAATATTATTGTTTTTAGAAAAAGACCTTATTTTTTGACTTTTGTCATTTTTTTTTTTTTTTTTTTTTTTTTCTTAAATATCAGTGCTTAATCATATTTTATTAAAAAAAACACAATACTTCCGATTTCTATTATTAGAAATTCATCGGAAGTAATAATAATAAAATAACAAGAACCAGTTGTATTTTAGTCAATATAAAGAGGGTGGCTTTCGTCTTTATTGCACAGAAATATCGAGAGAGAGAAAAAAACAAAAACAAAATATACAAATAATTAATGTTATAAACGAGGTCGATCAATTAATTAATGTGGTAAACAAAGTTAATTAATTAATACATATAACAAAGTCAATAACTAAAATAAAAACAAATTAAACAATAAAATCAGAAAGAGTAAAGTCGGGATCTCACTGAGCGCAAACAACGTTTTGTCTCGCAAGTCACCGTGGCAGAGTGAGTTAGCGCGCGAGGCATTGCACGCATGGTGACCTGGGTTCGATCCCCAGCGGGGCAGAAATTTTTCTGCTCTGTACTTGGATGTTCGGGGTCCACTCATACCTCGTGAGGAAAAATGACAAAACGTTGCACAAGTTGGATCCCGGCTTCACTTGACAAGACAAAGAAACAAGTGTCACGCGAGCTCAACACATAAGAGAAAGAAAATTCGCCATCATGCGTAGTCGAACTGCTGTGTTCACAATAGATCTTACAAGAGGCCTAATTTTTTTTTGGATTAAAAAAAAAGAATTCCAGGTTAGGTTTTTTTCAAATATTTCCATTTTAATATAAAATATTTATCCTATAAAATATATAAGACCTGTTTGACTGCTGGAGTAAAGGGACTTTTCAGTCTTACCTCGGCAGTATAAACAAAGTATATTCTATTCTATTTTATTCCAAGGTCAACTTCACCACATTCGTGAAAGAAAAATGCGTTTCGGTACTTTTAAAGATAAACAATGGACTTAACCTAGAAAAGTACTGGAAGCAAGAATTTTCTTCTGTCATTTTAATTAACTTTGGAAGAGGAAATTTTCCTCTTCCAAAAGAAAAATGACTTTCTTCCAGTTTAGTTAACTTTGGTTAGAAAGAAAAATACGCCTTAGGCATGCCAGCCTTCGTGGCGTAATGGTTGTAACTACTGCCCATAGTCCAGAGATCTCGGGTTCGACTCCCGGTTGGGGCAGACTTTTCGAAGAAAATTCTGTCCCTTCCAAACACGTGAGGCTGGCATTTCCGGCCCTACCCAGGCTGGGTGAGGTTAATGTTGGTAGCTGGTGGGATTTCCAGCGAATGAAGGGTAAAACCGTCGTCCTGACTATCTCAAATCAGGACGTTAAAACCGATAAGAATCAACTGGTCACAATAGATCTAATTAGGTAGCAGAGTTAATTGTAAGGGTTTAGCTGAAAACCCTGCAATCAGGTCAGACTCTTTAGTGGAAGGTAACCACCAGGCGAGGTTAAAGCTTAAAGCATTTTCTACCACCTAACTCTGAGAGTCTTATTAATATGTGGTCACAAACTCAAATTAATGAGGAATAATTTGTGCACTGGGTGGGATGCAAACCAAAGGGTTGGGTGGAAGAGATTGCCTAAGGCAATAACCCCGCCCTTTAGTTAGGACATATATTATGTATATATTTATTTATTTTTTATTTATTTATTATTATTTTTTTGTTTTGTTATATTGTATTTTCGTTTGTAATTATTTGTATTGTATATGTCCTATTATCTAATATACTACCTCGATTACCAGACTAGCGCGTTGACCACTTGACTACCAGTGCACGGTAACATTGAAACAAGAGACAAAATATATTCGACAGAATCAAGATCTAGCTTTCTCTCTCTCAAAGTATTGATTACCAAAAAAAAAAAATATCTTCTTTTTGAGCAAAAATTACTTGTTTTATGTCACTAAAATTTGTGATATTTGATACATTCACAAAAAGTAACTTTGGAACTCAACAGCAAAATGAATTTGACGAGAACATCAAGATTATTCTAAAAATAATTTCCTCATAACCATTTTTTTATTTTTAATAATATAAAAAAATTGCCTTTTTGTGACTACAATGTGAAAAACCTGGTATTTTAGCAAGAAAGGCTAGTTCAAAATTAGAGAGTCGAAAATGTTAGTAGAGAGAATTCATAATAGTAACTATCTAATTACTTTGTTAAGTGTCTCCTTTTTATAATGATCATACTCTGTAGTGGAAGATAACCACCACGCGAGGTTAATCATCATAGGGTGGCGTCATCGTGAACGATGGTAGTCACCAGACAGTGAATGAATGACTCACCTTTTCTAGCACCTAACCCTCAGAGTCTTATGATTATGTGGTCACAAACTAGAATTAATGAAGAAAAATTCATGCACTGGGTGGGATTCGAACCAACGGATCCCTACGCTACCTGAACTTAACTTTTAATTTAACGTTGTGTACGTACATTTTTGTATATCATATTCACAATAAAACTTATTATTATTATTATTACCAGACTAGCACCTTAACCACTTGACTATCAGTGCACCTTTTTAAATATTTATCTCCTGGTAACTAGCTCCATTTTCTTCATAAGATCATTTGTATATGATTTTTGTCTTTAAAAATTGTAAAATCTACCATCATAAAAGGTAAGTTTAAAAAAAAAGAGTCCAAAGTATTTGACAAGAAAATCTGTTACAAGATCCAGCACCTTGTTACAAAATCTAGCACCTTGTTACAAGATCCAGCACCTTGTTACAAAATCTAGCACCTTGTTACAAGAGCTAGCACCTTGTTACAAGAGCTAACATCTTGTTACAAGAGCTAGCACCTTGTTACAAGAGCTAGCACCTTGTTACAAGAGCTAACACCTTGTTACAAAATCTAGCACCTTGTTACAAGAGCTAACACCTTGTTACAAGATCAAGCACTTTGTTACAAGATATTTAGCACCTTGTTACAAGATCTAGCACCTTGTTACAAGAGCTAGCACCTTGATACAAGAGCTAGCGCCTTGTTACAAGATCAAGCACTTTGTTACAAGATATCTAGCCCCTTGTTACAAAATCTAGCACCTTGTTACAAGATCTAGCACCTTGTTACAAGATCTAGCATCTTGATACAAGATCTAGCACCTTGTTACAAGATTTAGCACCTTGTTACAAGATCTAGAACCTTGATACAAGAGCTCGCGCCTTGTTACAAGATCTAGCACCTTGTTACAAGATCTAGTTGATTTATTTCCGCAAGTTTCCCCCCCTGGGTCTGGAAGATAATGGCTGCGGGTCCGTGGTTCTGGACGAGACTCCTAGCTCGGAGGTCGGAGCTCCGGACGGTAACAGGTTCAAATCTGAGAAGAAGAAAAAGAAAAGATGAAGTTAAAATCAATAAAATTTATCCTCCCATTCAAAAGGTCTTGATAGAAGGAGTTAAAATCAAGAAAATTTATCCTCCCATTCAAAAGGTCTTGATAGAAGGAGTTAAAATCAAGAAAATTTATCCTCTCATTCAAAAGATGGTTGAGTGGAAGAGCTCACATGTGAGAACCCTGCCACTTTAAAGAAAGCAAAAAAAAAAAAAAAGGTCTCGATAGAACGAGTTAGAATTAAGACAATTCATCCTCTCATTTAAAAGGTCTTGATAAAAGGAGTTAGAATCAAGACAATTTATCCTCTCATTCAAAAGGTCACGATAGAAGGAGTTAAAATGAATAAATTTATCCTCTCATTCAAAAGGTCACGATAGAAGGAGTTAAAATGAATAAATTTATCCTCTCATTCAAAAGGTCACGATAGAAGGAGTTAAAATCAATAAAATTTATCCTCTCATTCAAAAGGTCTCGCTAGAAGGAGTTAAAATCAAGAAAAAAATTGAGCTACAGTAGACGCTTGTGGTCTGTGTTGTAGCCTGCCCATCCCGTAGTATGCCTCCCCTCTGATGGGCGAGATGTGACACAATATATTTCATATAGGTGCTGAGTCAACACGAGCGCACCGGAAGGTATGTATCCCTTACAAACAATTTTAACCAAATTAATAATACAAATATTTGTATTCGTCACGGCCCTTAGTGTGGTATGACTACAGCCAAAAGAAACTAGCATAAGTTCAGTTAAAAATATTATGAATTATGTAAACTGTCATTGTTATATACATATTTGAACCATTTACTTGTCACGTATTTAAAAAAAATGTCGGCACGGGGGATCGAACCCGGGACCTTCCGCATAGCGAGCGAGTGCTTAACCACTGAGCTAATCGCGCGCTTTATGGACACCCTGTATATTTATTGAATAGAATAAAACTATAATTGTATTTCTCAATAAGAGTTTAAAATAGAGGTTGGGATGCAAGTTAGTTAAACAATAATTCTAAAATTACATAATAAATTAAAGAAAAAAAAATACTAAATGCTATTATTTTGCAGTACCACATTAATTTTCCCCCCATTTTGGCTGGCTGGGGGACTATAAACAGGGAGTAGACCAGCATTGGCTTGGTTCTGGGGGCCCTTGTCAATTATTAGCCTCCTTGTAAAGACAGTGGTAGAAGTGCTGAGTCATTCCTCCACTGTCTGGCTACCATCGTTCACGATGACGCCACCCTATGATTTTTCTTTTTTTTTCCTTCTTCCTGTATATTTATTGTTGAAAACTAATGCACGGGACTCACCGAAAGGCCCCGCGGCGGTGGACTCCTGAATGTGGAGGGGGGCTACGCTCCCTGCCAGGTCTCCTCCATCTCCCTTCTCCCTCGTCTCGCCTCCCTGACTAGACCCAGCCTCACTGGGGCCGGGAGACTGGAATAGACAAGCAATGATAGATAAAGATAGATAAATTTTATTTGTAATAAAATCAAATTTTGTTACAATGGTTGGCATTAAGACTATGAGTAATTTCAAATGAGCTTAAAAATAATTAAAATAATAAAGAATAAAAAAGTAAATAAAAATAACCTTATGGCCCTTGCATTTTGTTTACAAAAATATAGTAAAAACAAATTAAACTAACAGAGTTACTAAGTTACTATTCCACTCAACATAATTATTTATCATTCATTTATTCGTTTCTGATAAAAGAACGAATCCTCAAAGCTGCCTGCACATAACCAAATATTTTACTTATATCCGATCTATTCTCTGTATTCAGGAGCGAAGTAATTTCGTTATTATGAGCTTGTAATAATGCTCTAATATAAACTTCCCTAAACTGTTCATATAAGGAACACTGTTTAAAAAAGTGATTAAAAGATTCAAGCTGCCCAAGCTCACAATTTGTACACATTTCATTCTGATCCCACTCATACATCATACCATTTAAATATATTTTTACCACTTTTCCTGCAAGACGTAACTGTGCTATAGTCCTAAGTTTAATTATGGGCATATTATTTAGAAGGTATGGGGATGGAAATGCTACTCCAGGTTGATAGGTAGCCAACTGAAGTTTTAAATTATTTAAATGTCCTCCATAACTCGAGACCTGTAAGCTTTCCCAGTCATCATTAATTAGTTCATTATAGAAAGTGCTATAGATATCTAACTTACGAGATTTTAATAATTCCAGACTTTGAGCTTCCCATATATCTGCAAATCCTAACTGTACCAATTTTATTTTTAACATTGTCACCCAATTATACTTTTGAACATTGCTGGACCTAAGATCTTGTTCTCTCAGTTGGTCATAACAGATTTTAGGGTATCGAGTTTGTGACATTGCCAGAAGTCGAGTCCACCATTCCACCATCTGCCTGAAAACATGGAAGGACAGCTTGGCCACGCCCATCTCCAGCCTGAGCATGTATCCGGGTGTGCATCTTGGTAGACAGTAAACTGACTTGAGCATCTGAGATTGACATTTCTCTATAACATCCACGTATCTATGACCCCACACTTCCGCGCCATACAGCAACGTTGTCTTCACTATTGAATCATAAAGCTTCATTCTTGTGTTATGTGATTCTGCTTTCGAATTGCACAAGATGTTCTTCACATTCGCTAGAGCCAGCCGCCCCTTGGAGAGAGCCTGCTGTGAGGCCTTGTGAAAAACGCCATGGGATGAGAATAAGATCCCAAGGTAACTATAGTCACTGCACACCTCCAAGGTTCTGCCGCCATAGTGAAACACATCCGAACCAGAAACTCTTCCTCCTCGTCTGAAGATGACAACTTTGGACTTTGTTTCGTTTACTAACATTTTATTCTCTTGGCAGTAAGATGAAAGTAAATTTATTTTTCTCTGGAGATCAACACGACTTGAACCCAGTAAAATCAAGTCATCAGCATAGAGAAGCAACAGTATATCCACCGCACTCGACACACTCACCCCCTCCATTCCATGTCTTCTCATGTAGTCCTCCAGATCATTGATGAAAATGATAAAGTTCAGAGGAGATAGCGAGTCACCGGTTATAACTCCTTTTGTTATTTTAGACGCCTCGGTAAACTTATCCTCAACACGAATCTGGACTCGAGACTGCCCGTACAAAGTTTTGATCATAGTGATAACTTTTCCGGAAATACCAAACTCAAACATTTTCCTGAATAACAGGCCATGATCTACCTCTGAAAATGCTGACTTGAAGTCGACAAAGGCCACAAAAAGTTTTTTCTTCTTTATCAGATGTAGATTGATAATGCTGGCAAAAGTGAATAAATTGTCGACACAACCACGACCTGGCCTGAACCCAGCCTGTGCCTCCATTAGCAATCCATTATCCTCGCACCAACATAACACTCTCTGACTTATCATGTGAGTGAACAACTTAAATGCATTGTTCAAAAGAGCGATAGTTCTATAATTTTCCGGGTCTGATGGATCTCCTTTTTTATGCAACATGAACATGTACGAGTGGGTCATAGACTCTGGTACCTCTCCTTGATTAAAAATATAGTTGAAAAAACTTAATAGTCTTTCCTTCCATTCTGTACCTAGAACTTTCAGGAATTCATTCAGGATGAGGTCAGGTCCTGGACTCTTATTATTGCGTAAATGCTTTATTCCCCTTTCGAGCTCTCCAGAAGTAAAGTTTAAGTCCGTAGATTCTCTCTGTACATCAATAAAAATAATGTCTGTCGCTAAATTTAGTTCACATTCAGGGTAAATCCTTTGTAAATAATTATTCCATGTTTGCAGTGAAACTTGCTTGCATTTATTTTCTTTTTTCGGCCTGCACGACTTAACGGCTTTCCAAAATTCACCAGCATTTTTAATGTTTGAAATTTTTTCTTTGAGAGAATTTTCATGAGACGTTTTTAGGGTGGTGCATAATTTAAAATAATCTTTCTTGTATTTTAGGTATTGTTGCATATCTTCCTCTTTATGTCTTCTTCTCCATTTTCTATGGAATTTTCGGAACAAAAATCTTAAATTTCTACACTCAACAGTATACCACGGCTTTTTACTGTATCTACCTTTAAATATACTGACCTCTTTAACCAAGTCCAACTGATTGACGACATGATCAATTGTATTTTTCAGAACGCCATAAACATTGCATGGTTCAACTGTTGAAAGCGGCAACTTTGAATTGAGACAATAGGTAAACAAATCTACTTTTTCTTTGAGTTCTGGCCATTTGTACTTTTTTATTTTTATCACATCTTGATTGTTGATCTCCGGCACTTCGTTACCCCCTGTACCTATGTCTAAGAAAACCGACACTGGCAGATGGTCAGAGGTCAGAATGCAGTCAGACACATGTAGCTCCAACACCCACTTGCATAACTCTAGATGACACCAGATCAGATCAACCGAACTTTTCCCAGCCTTGCTAATATAAGTGAACTGACCCGGTGTGTCTCCTTTCGTCCTGCCGTTAAGTGCCACGAGCCCATACTCCTCCATACACTCCACCAACATCGCACCCCTCCTGTTAGTCACCTGGTCTAGAGGTACTCTCAGTGCTAGCAGTCCACACTCCTCTGCTACCTCACTATCAAGATAATTGTGATCAGCAATCCTCCCGTTGAAGTCTCCGCCCACAATTGTATTTTCATTACAGTGCTCATCCAAGACATTTCTCAATAAAATTATAGCTTCCTCAGAGCAATATGAGGGACTTATATACACGTTTCCCACGGTAATATCCATGTCGTTAAGACATTTAATTTTTATAAATATCCACATATTGGTAAGACATAACACAGAAAAACTGAGATCTTTTTTAATTAAAATGAAGAGACCACCGCTTGCCCTCCCTCTCTGTTTCTCTTTCACTGCCGGAGAAAATACAATTTGATAATATTTAGAAAGCAGAGGTAATTGAGGAAGTAGTGTGGCCCATGTTTCACAAATACATATAATATTCCAACATAAAACATAATTCAAATCGTGATCACAAGTATCTTTGAGATTTTTTAAGCCATTTACATTCCACCACGTGATTTTAAGTGAATCTTGTAAATAGCTTTGGTCAATCAGTTTTTTGAAGCAGTACCATTATCCTGAAAGTATTGGTTAATACTAGCCTGGGTTAGAGTTTTATTCACGCCTGACAGTGATGGTGTCGATGGCGGATTCACCTGGGTCAGTCCGGGATAGGAAGGTGGACAATATTGATTGAAGTGCATACGAGTATCCTCTGCATTCAAAACAGCCAAGCCTCGGTCCTCCGAGTGTGACTCATGCTCCATGAGATCTGGAGAAGCAGTTACATTAGAATTATTAAAATTTAAACGTTTATGCTGTGTGGGGGCATCATTAGGTGACTCCGAGTGCGCTCTCTTGTTCTGGGTGCCGGGGGGCGGGGCACTAGACTGCGGCCGGGGATTATCATAGCTAATCAAGCGGCCAGATCTAACTATGGCGAACTTACCCTCTTTGCGCAGCTCCTTCATATTTACTCTGAGATTTTTCTCTTTTTCCCGGTCTTCTGAAGATAAATCCTCATGTATATAAATATTAGTACCCTTCAGTTTACCTGTACATTTCAAAATTTCTATTTTTCTTCTTTGAGTTGTAAATCCTAGGATAACAGGTCTCGGTGATGTGGTGCGGCTTTTAATCCTCCTGCAGAAGTCCAATTCACTCAAGGGAAAATGTAGAGAGTTCTAGAGTACGAGTAATTAAATGCACGATTTTGTGTTCCAGATGATTATAAGATTCATTCTCGTCCTGTACGAGACCAAAAATGATTAAATTTCTTCTTCTCTTTTCATGATCTAAATATTTTATGTCTCGAGTATGTTTATCTACCACTTGAATCATAGGGTGAACTGTATTTTGAATAGCATCAAGTTTTTTCATTAACTAACTTATCACTTGCGAGTGTTTCTCGCTGCATATTTTTCACATCTGTAATTTCTTTAAACAAAGCTTCCAAGCTAAACTGTCTCTCTTCACCCATCGTATAAAATGAATGCACTCAGAGGTATGAGTTATGTAAGTTTTTGAAATGTAGGTGAACTTCTAACCCAATGACCTACAGTCGTTATCTAATCATATATTATCATAAGATAGGTATGCAGCTGATAATACGTGATAAGATACCCCTGATAGTAAAGATGAACTGTGCGTAGGTGTGACCTTGAGTTCTTGTTTTGGGGGGGGGTTCTCAATGAAAGTTTTCTGTCACGTGATAATAAATAGGGATCTCGTAATCTATAGGTGATAATTGATAAGAAATTTCAACACTTGGTACCACTGATCTGATTGATTGATGGTGCTATCTTTAGGGTTCCGGAGAATGAACATTTAACGCACATGGCGCTCTAACAAAATCAAGTACTTGTCAAAAATTTTCAAATATTTCTACGACGTGGAACTTTTTGGTTCAACTTTCAAGGGGATTTGG
>JAMCCL010000595.1:0-23647 GCA_024516035.1 Bactericera cockerelli
GAGCTTAAAGTTTAGATATGCTAATTGAAGGGGCAATATATGTTTTTCCGCACTTTTTGTTAATTTTCTCTGTAATAGATCAACTTAGAATAAAAATTCAAAAAGTAATAGAATTGTGACAAAATTATCTAACACATTTATTCCTATCAAATTAACTCTCAAACAAACAGTTTCTGGGCAAATCAATAACAAAGTCAGATTTTTGCTCTACCCCTCTGTATCTCGCTAGCAAAACCTGCAAAACTATAAAATGCGTCTGGATAATGAAAAAAATCCAGGATAATTAAAGAAAGCAGGTAAGTTCAATTATTTTGTACAAACAAAATACAGTTCTTTCATATTTTTAATCAATAATAAGAACAATATAATATTGAATAATGTTATATTTACTAATACACCAATATCCGTTTCTTCCTGTCAGGATGCCTTGTTCTGTAGTCTTTTACTATTTGAATAATGAACTGTTTTTGATCAACATTATTAGTAATATGTTATTACGTATTAACTCAATTACTCATCCAATAATTTCACCCCCTCTATAATTTTTGTGGTAAAACACTCGCTTGCTATCCAGAAGGTCCTGGGTTCGAACTCCCACGCCAACTAAAATTTGTAATAAAAATTTGGTTACAGCCAGCGTCGATGGCATGTTGAATACACCGGTTCCCTTCAGAACACCGAAGTTAAGCGACATCCAGCGAGGTTAAGACTTGGATGGGTGACCATTCAAATTCTAATTCTCGTGACGCTGGCTTTTCCCGGCCCCACTCAGGCTGGGTGAGGTCAATGTGATTAGCAGGTTTGTGAGTTTCCTGCGAATGGAGGGTAAAACCCCCGTCGTGATATGACCATGGCAGTTGAAAGCGACGTTAAACCCCACTTTAAAAAAAAAAAAAAAAAAAAAAAAAATTGGTTACAGTTGTTTATAAGGGATACCTTTCGGTGCACTCGGGTGACCCAACACCTATATGGGAAGTATTGTGTCACTTCTCGCCCATCAGAAGGGAGGCATACTACGGGATGGACAGGCTTCAACACAGACCACAACACGACTACGGTAGCTCCTGTTTCATGGCTACCAAATAACAAGGCTGTGAAACACTTGGCTTTCTTTAAATTACCTTCTCTTATCATCAATCCAGTATCCGTTCTAGTTGATGATTCTTTCTTGAGTTCGTTTTTCAACCGCTAATGAAAGTGTTATTTTTTAAACTATAATTAATTTTTTATATTAATATCTATATTCCTTAATAGCATCTTTTTAAAAAATCGTACAATAGAATATGTGCTAACGTTATTTCTAACACAAAAATAAATGTCTTTTTAACGTGGCTATATATGTTGAAGCTTGGTATAAAGCTCCCAAGGTAATTCAAGCACCAAAGGGAAACTTAACTTGTAAAAAAAAAAAAAAAAAAAAAAAAAATCATCAGCTTCCAAAACATAGATAAGGATATGATAAAGATTGTTAATCATCTGTGGTAGTTAGGCCAAGAAGCTGTAGGTCCAGCATTCTTTGATGAAGAGGTACCATCTAATACGAAACAAAGATGGTTAATGATTATGAGACTGATACAAATAATAAATATGAATGCAAAGTAACCGAACTTGCAACTTTAGTGAAAAAAAAATCTAGATTTTTTGGTTTCACGAGAAACAAAAACTTTCTTCAAAAAGATTAGATCAAAACACATCATTCTTAAAGTACCCGCCAACATCCTGGTCAACGAATGAAGATTACCTTGAAGGAAAAAACTTCTTGAAACATCTCAAAGTTGTTAATGATACAGCAGAAAGGGGAGTAAAATTAATGAATGAGTATAATAACATACTTACTAAAAATGAAGATCAAAAACAGTTCATTATTAAAGTAATAATAATTCCGTGCCCGTGCGACAGGCAAAGATACCTATATCACGGTGGTGAGAGGAATATATGGACGCCCAGATCCAATGTTTAGGCTCCTTTCATGTCTATTGATTCTACTTGGTTTAAATGTCCTGATTTGAGATAGTCAGGATGGGGGTTTTACCCTTTATCGCTGGGAATCGTACCAGCTACCCACATTAACCTCACTCACCCTGGGTAGGGCTGGAAATGCCAACCTCTCGTGTTCGGAGGGAACAGGATTTTCTATGCAAAAATTCTGCCCAAACCGGGGATCAAACTAGGGATCTCTGGACTACGGGAAGTAGTCATAACCGTTAAGCCACAGAGGCTGGCAAGTCGTAAATGACTACAGAACAAGGTATCCTGACAGCAAAAAAAACGGAAATTGGTATATTGATAAATATATCCATTATTCAATATTATTTTGTTCTTATTATCGATTAAAAAAAATTAAAGAACTGTATTTTGTTTGTATAAAATAATTGAACTTACTTGCTTTCTTTAATTATCTTGGATTTTTTTCATTCTCCAGACGCATTTTACAGTTTTGCTAGCGAGATACAGAGGGATAGAGCAAAAATCTGACTTTGTTATTGATTTGCCCAGAAACTGTTTGTTTGAGAGTTAATTTGATAGGAATAAATGTGTTAGATAATTTTGTTATAATTCTATTACTTTTTGAATTTTTATTCTAAGTTGATCTATTACAGAGAAAATTAACAAAAAGTGCGGAAAAACGTATATTGCCCCTTCAATTAGGACATCTAAACTTTAAGCTCCTGGCGGCACGTGTTAACGTTTTCTGATCGAGCTGAAACTTTTTAGCAATTTTTTTCTCATGAATTGGAACCACTTTGGGGGGGGAGCACCTTCGATTTCCGACCTTCGAAAATAAGGGCCACCCTAGTATAGCGGTGAAATAGTGAAATAAAGGAGAAAATGGGTATAACGGGGAAATAGAGAAAAAAAGGAGAAAATGGGTATAGAAGAGAAATAGTGAAATAAAGGAGAAAATGGGTATAGCGGGGAAATAGAGAAAAAAAGGAGAAAATGGGTATAGCGGAGAAATAGTGAAATAAAGGAGAAAATGGGTATAGCGGGGAAATAGAGAAAAAAAGGAGAAAATGGGTATAGCGGTGAAATAGTGAAATAAAGGAGAAAATGGGTATAGCGGAGAAATAATGAAATAAAGGAGAAAATGGGTATAGCGGGGAAATAGAGAAAAAAAGGAGAAAATGGGTATAACGGAGAAATAGTGAAATTAAGGAGAAAATGGGTATAGCGGAGAAATAGTGAAAAAAACGAGAAAATGGGTATAGCGGAGAAATAGTGAAATAAAGGAGAAAATGGCTATAGCGGGGAAATAGAGAAAAAAAGGAGAAAATGGGTATAACGGAGAAATAGTGAAATTAAGGAGAAAATGGGTATAGCGGAGAAATAGTGAAAAAAAGGAGAAAATGGGTATAGCGGAGAAATAGTGAAATAAAGGAGAAAATGGGTATAGCGGGGAAATAGAGAAAAAAAGGAGAAAATGGGTATAGCGGAGAAATAGTGAAATAAAGGAGAAAATGGGTATAGCGGGGAAATAGAGAAAAAAAGGAGAAAATGGGTATAGCGGGGAAATAGAGAAAAAAAGGAGAAAATGGGTATAGCGGAGAGATAGTGAAATAAAAGGGAGAAAATGGGTATAGCGAAGAAATAGTTTAAAAGAGGGGATATTGGTATAGCGGGGAAATAGAGAAAAAAAGGAGAAAATGGGTATAGCGGTGAAATAGTGAAATAAAGGAGAAAATGGGCATAGCGGAGAAATAGTGAAATTAAGCAGAAAATGGGTATAGCGGAGAAATAGTGAAAAAAAGGAGAAAATGGTATAGCGGAGAAATAGTTAAAAGAAGGGAAAATGGGTATAGCGGGGAAATAGAGAAAAAAGGAGAAAATGGGTATAGAGGAGAAATAGTGAAATAAAGGAGAAAATGGGTAAAGCGGAGAAATAGTGAAAAAAAGGAGAAAATGGGTATAGCGTTGAAATGGTGAAATAAAGGAGAAAATGGGTATAGCGGGAGAAATAGTGAAATAAAGGAGAAAATGGGTATAGCGGGGAAATAGAGAAAAAAAGGAGAAAATGGTATAGCGGAGAAATAGCGGAGAAATTAAGGAGAAAATGGGTATAGAGGAGAAATAGTGAAATAAAGGAGAAAATGGGTAAAGCGGAGAAATAGTGAAAAAAAGGAGAAAATGGGTATAGCGGGAAATAGAGAAAAAAAGGAGAAAATGGGTATAGCGGTGAAAAGTGAAATAAGGAGAAAATGGGTATAGCGGAGAAATAGTGAAGAATAGGAGAAAATGGTATGCGGAGAAATAGTGAAATTAAGGAGAAATGGGTATAGCGGTGAAATAGTGAAATAAAGGAGAAAATGGGTATAGCGGAGAAATAGTGAAATAAAGGAGAAAATGGGTATATGCGGGAAATAGAGAAAAAAAGGGGAAATGGGTATAGCGGAGAAATAGTGAAATTAAGGAGAAAATGGCTATAGCGGAGAAATAGTGAAAAAAAGGAGAAAATGGGTATAGCGGTGAAATAGTGAAATAGAGGGAAAATAGGTATAGCGGAGAAATAGTGAAATAAAGGAGAAAATGGGTATAGCGGAGAAATAGTGAAATAGAGGAGAAAATGGGTATAGCGGGGAAATAGATAAAAAAAGGAGAAAATGGGTATAGCGGAGAAATAGTGAAATAGAGGAGAAAATGGGTATAGCGGGGAAATAGGAAAAAAAGGAGAAAAGGGTATAGCGGGGAAATAGAGAAAAAAGGAGAAAATGGGTATAGCGGAGAAATAGTGAAATAAAGGAGAAAATGGGTAAAGCGGAGAAAAGAAAAAAAAGGAGAAAATGGGTATAGCGGGGAAATAGAAAAAAAAGGAGAAAATGGGTTAGCGGAGAAATAGTGAAATAAAGGAGAAAATGGGTATAGCGGAGAAATAGTGAAATTAAGGAGAAAATGGGTATAGCGGAGAAATAGTGAAAACAAGGAGAAAATGGTTATAGCGGAGAAATAGTGAAATAAAGGGAAATGGGTATAGCGGGGAAAAGAGAAAAAAGGAGAAAATGGTATAGCGGGAAATAGTGAAATAAAGAGAAAATGGGTATAGCGGAGAAATAGTGAAATAAAGGAAAATGGGTATAGCGGGGAAATAGAGAAAAAAAAGAGAAAATGGTATAGCGGAGAAATAGTGAAAAAGACAAAGGGTATAGCGGGGAAATAGAGAAAAAAAGGAGAAAATGGGTAAGCGGTGAATTAGTGAAATAAAGGAGAAAGGTATAGCGGAGAATAGTGAAATAGGAGAAAATGGGTGCGGGAAATAGTGAAAAATTGAGAAAATGGTTTAGCGGAGAAATATGAATAAAGGAGAAAATGGCATAGCGGAGAAATAGTGAAATAAGGAAAATGTTATAGCGGGAAATAGTGAAAAAGGAGAAAATGGGTATAGGGAGAATAGTGAAATAAAGGAAAAATGTATAGGGGAAATGGAAAAAAAGAAAATGGGTATGCGGGGAAATAGTGAAATAAGGGAAAATGGGTATAGCGGGAAATAGTGAAATAAAGGAGAAAATGGGTATAGCGGGGAAATAGAGAAAAAAAGGAGAAAATGGGTATAGCGGAGAAATAGTGAAATAAAGGAGAAAATGGGTATAGCGGGGAAATAGTAGAAAAAAAGGAGAAAATGGGTATAGCGGAGAAATAGTGAAATAAAGGAGAAAATGGGTTATAGCGGGGAAATAGAGAAAAAAAGGAGGAAGAATGGGTATAAGGGTATACGAAATAGTGAAATAAAGGAGAAAATGGGTATAGCGGAGAAATAATGAAATAAAGGGAAAATGGGTTATAGCGGGGAAATAGTGAAAAAAGGAGAAAATGGGTATAGCGGAGAAATAGTGAAAATAAGGAGAAAATGGGTATAGCGGAGAAATAGTGAAAAAAGAGAAAATGGGTATAGCGGAGAAATAGTGAAATAAAGGAGGAAAATGGGTATAGCGGGGAAATAGAGAAAAAAAGGAGAAGGATAAGATGGTAATAAGGAAGAAATAGTGAAATTAAGGAGAAAATGGGTATAGCGGAGAGAAATAGTGAAAAAAAGGAGAAAATGGGTATAGCGGAGAAATAGTGAAATAAAGGAGAAAATGGGTATAGCGGGGAAATAGAGAAAAAAAGGAGAAAATGGGTATAGCGGAGAAATAGTGAAATAAAGAGAGAAAATGGGTTTATAAGGGGGAAAATAGGAAAAAAGGAGAAAATGGGTATAGCGGGGAAATAGAGAAAAAAAGGAGAAAATGGGTATAGCGGAGAGATAGTGAAATAAAGGAGAAAATGGGTATAGCGAAGAAATAGTTAAAAGAGGGATATTGGTATAGCGGGGAAATAGAGAAAAAAAGGAGAAAATGGGTATAGCGGGGAAATAGTGAAATAAAGGAGAAAATGGGTATAGCGGGAAATAGTGAAATTAAGCAGAAAATGGGTATAGCGGAGAAATAGTGAAAAAAAGGAGAAAATGGGTATAGCGGGAGAAATAGTTAAAGAAGGGAAAATGGGTTATAGCGGGGAAATAGATGAAAAAAGGAGAAAATGGGTATAGAGGAGAAATAGTGAAATAAAGGAGAAAATGGGTTAAGCGGAGAAATAGTGAAAAAAGGAGAAAATGGGTATAGCGTTGAAATGGTGAAATAAAGGAGAAAATGGGTATAGCGGAGAAATAGTGAAATAAAGGAGAAAATGGGTATAGCGGGGAAATAGAGAAAAAAAGGAGGAAAATGGGTATAGCGGAGAAATACGGAGAAATTAAGGAGAAAATGGGTATAGCGGAGAAATAGTGAAATAAAGGAGAAAATGGGTAAGCGGAGAAATAGTGAAAAAAGGAGAAAATGGGTATAGCGGGGAAATAGAGAAAAAAAGGAGAAAATGGGTATAGCGGTGAAAAGTGAAATAAAGGAGAAAATGGGTATAGCGGAGAAATAGTGAAGAATAGGAGAAAATGGGTATAGCGGAGAAATAGAGAAATAAGGAGAAAATGGGTTATAGCGGTGAAATAGTGAAATAAAGGAGAAAATGGGTATAGCGGAGAAATAGTGAAATAAAGGAGAAAATGGGTATAGCGGGGAAATAGAGAAAAAAAGGGGAAAATGGGTATAGCGGAGAAATAGTGAAATTAAGGAGAAAATGGCTATAGCGGAGAAATAGTGAAAAAAGGAGAAAATGGGTATAGCGGTGAAATAGTGAAATAGAGGAGAAAATGGGTATAGCGGAGAGAAATAGTGAAATAAAGGAGAAAATGGGTATAGCGGAGAAATAGTGAAATAGAGGAGAAATGGGTTATAGCGGGGAAATAGATAAAAAAGGAGAAAATGGGTATAGCGGAGAAATAGTGAAATAGAGGAGAAATGGGTATAGCGGGGAAATAGAGAAAAAAAAGGAGAAAATGGGTATAGCGGGGAAATAGAGAAAAAAAGGAGAAAATGGGTATAGCGGAGAAATAGTGAAATAAAGGAGAAAATGGTGTAAAGCGGAGAAATAGAGAAAAAAAGGAGAAAATGGGTTATAGCGGGGAAATAGAGAAAAAAAGGAGAAAATGGGTATAGCGGAGAAATAGTGAAATAAAGGAGAAAATGGGTTTTAGCGGAGAAATAGTGAAATTAAGGAGAAAATGGGTATAGCGGAGAAATAGTGAAAACAAGGAGAAAATGGTTATAGCGGAGAAATAGTGAAATAAAGGAGAAAATGGGTTATAGCGGGGAAATAGAGAAAAAAGGAGAAAATGGGTATAGCGGTGAAATAGTGAAATAAAGGAGAAAATGGGTATAGCGGGAAATAGTGAAATAAAGGAGAAAATGGGTTATAGCGGGGAAATAGAGAAAAAAAGGAGAAAATGGGTATAGCGGAGAAATAGTGAAATTAAGGACAAAATGGGTTATAGCGGGGAAATAGAGAAAAAAAGGAGAAAATGGGTATAGCGGTGAATTAGTGAAATAAAGGAGAAAATGGGTATAGCGGAGAAATAGTGAAATTAAGGAGAAAATGGGTTATAGCGGAGAAATAGTGAAAAAATTGAGGAAAATGGGTTTAGCGGAGAAATAGTGAAATAAAGGAGAAAATGGGCATAGCGGAGAAATAGTGAAATTAAGGAGAAAATTGTTATAGCGGAGAAATAGTGAAAAAAAGGAGAAAATGGGTATAGCGGAGAAATAGTGAAATAAAGGAGAAAATGGGTTATAGCGGGGAAATAGAGAAAAAAAGGAGAAAATGGGTATAGCGGAGAAATAGTGAAATAAAGGAGAAAATGGGTATAGCGGGGAAATAGAGAAAAAAAGGAGAAAATGGGTATAGCGGGGAAATAGAGAAAAAAAGGAGAAAATGGGTATAGCGGAGAAATAGTGAAATAAAGGAGAAAATGGGTATAGCGGAGAAATAGTTAAAAGAGGGGAAAATGGGTATAGCGGGGAAATAGAGAAAAAAAGGAGAAAATGGGTATAGCGGTGAAATAGTGAAATAAAGGAGAAAATGGGTATAGCGGAAAAATAGTGAAATTAAGGAGAAAATGGGTATAGCGGAGAAATAGTGAAAAAAAGGAGAAATTGTCTTTGATTATTGTGTCGAGGCCACATTAATCAATGGGTTAATATTGGTTGAAGCCCTGATGGGCTAATCTTTGCCATCTCAAACCGACTTACAACTTGTAAAAGTTTGCTATGATGCTACCTCGCATATTTTCGATTTCGAGCTCCCAGCTTTCAGTTGTTCTTGTTGTTCTTGGTAATTCTCTCGCTCGAGGTCGTCACATTTAAAAGCTTCCCTGTAAGCGTTCCCCTTTGGAACTTTGTCAACTCGACAAGAGTAATTCCCCCTTGGAAATAATTTAAGTAAAACAACAGTGGTTAAATAGTGCCTAGTGACAAAATAGACCTTTTTTTAAACTTGTGCTAAATTCAATAACCTTTGATTTATCTTACCGCGCCGCGGGATTCAGTGCTAGGGTAGGGTGCCACTCTAATTCCTATTATCCTTTGGCAAGGGTGGGTAAGTTAGGTATTACATCTAAAAGGTACTCACAAAGGTAAGAATGCACAATCTTATTCATTTGGTTTTGGGATCTTAAAATTGTTCTAATGAACCATGTCGCCTAAAATATACAGTCCACTAAATATCGAAAATGCTAATGTGTGAAAAAAGATCATACATTTTCTTGGTCCTAGCGAGCCTGGATCAGAACAACTAGTTTAGTACTTGCTATAGTTTTTTAGTAAAATGAGCGGTCGTTATGTCGAGCCCTTTGCTCTACATAGCATGCTCCATTCTGATTGAGCCCTCTGCTCAATAGAAAATTAATTTTCCTATTTAAAAAATATTAACCCCATTGGTTATAATTTTGTGATTTGAGGCCTTTTGCCTATAAATTTATTGAGGCATTTGAGCCCTCTGTTCAACTGTCCATATGATTTTTTTTATAATAGGAACACCTTGTTCTGTAATTGAAATTTGGAAAAAATAACTCCTTTGAGTAATTTGCAGTACCTAACTGCTTAAAAACTTTCAGCTATATTGTTTCTAGTGCACTGTTGGTTATTGGATTTTATTGTATTTAATTTTGATAAAAAATAATTATTTTATTATTGGATAAGTTGCTTTGAGTTTTCAGGTCAAAGTTAGGCACCCTCCTAATCTGATATTTAATCATTAAGTAATTTATGTTCAATTTATTTTTTAAATTTATTTTAAAAATTGAAATATTATTTACCTTGGTTTAACTATTCTCAACTATACATATTTCTCTTGTTAAATTTATCATAATTAACTATGTCAAAGGCAACTCCTAAAGAACTGTTGGATATTGCTGAGAAAACTCGAGCTAGGTACTATCAGCGTTTACAGCGCTGTTATGACCTTATAAAGCTAGGGGATAGTAGAAAGACCGAGTTTTTGCAACAAGCCAAGGTTGCAGACTCCACGTTTAACAAGCTTGAGGACGTTGTGGATCAGATTTTAAAAATAAATTCTCAGTTAAAAGAGGATGAAACCCACTTGAGACAGAGCAACAAAGTGCTGCCTGTGATGAGTTGTATTTTAAAATTAAAGCTCACGAAAGCATTTTGTTAGCTAGTCAAGAGAAGTTTGCCGCCACCAATGTAGTTCTGCCTCCTTTACAATTACCCACCTTTGGGGGTGATATTAATAAATTTCCTGTGTTTTATTATTTATTTAAGTCTTTGGTACATGACAACCCAGATTTGTCAAACGACCAGCGCGTGCAACACCTAGTTGCCAGGCTTTCTGATAAAGCGTTGTCTGTGGTTAGTGGAGTGCCCCCTATTGGTCAAAACTATCCAGTGATATGGAAAAACTTGGTTGATAAGTATTTGGATACGAGAGTACTATTCAGTACCTATCTCGATCAGATATTAAGTCTGAAATCTGTGAAATCCGACTCATTTGGTCAATTTAGTAATTTTGTAGACAAGTTTTCAACTGCTGTAGATTGTTTATCAGCATTGAATATTGAATCCCTTGGGTCTGTAATATTGTGTCATATCGGTGCCTCTAAACTTGACACAGACCTTAGAAAGCAATTTGAATTAAAAGTACAGGGTGAAAATAACCCTAAGGTTAACAAACTCATAAGCTTTCTGAAAGATCAGGTGAAATTGGTTTCTAGAATCCAGTCGACATCGACGGAGAAAGACAATAAAAGTGCTTTCTCTAAGTCTCAGTCTACTTACAACTCATCTCGAGCTGTCGGTAATGTACATACATTTGTAGCAAATGAAACCCCTGTGTGTAACTTGTGTAATAAAACTGATAAACACCCTCTGTATAGGTGTGACAGTTTTTTGAAAATGTCAGTTTCTTGCAGGTTTGCTTTTGTTAAGGAAAATCGCCTTTGCTTTTCTTGTCTAAAAGATTCTCATACGTTAGGGCAGTGTCCGTCTAAAATGAGATGTCAAAAGTGTAAAGGGCGTCATAACACTCTCTTGCACTTTGAGAATTCTATTGGAAAAAATATTGCCTCACGAGGTGATCGAACCCACGGGTCTGTAGAAGACTCGCGGGCGACAACTTCTACGTCAAATAGTAAATCGCTCTGTGCTACTACCGCTACTCATAACTCCACTGTATTGCTGTCTACTGTTAAGGTAGAAACTAAAGATTCAAAGGGTAAAACTCACATGCTGAGACTCTTGCTAGACTCTGGTAGCGAGAGTAATATTCTTGAGGAAAGTGTAGTGAAACAGTTGGGTCTAAAGCTGACTAAAGTCTCTAGCGCAGTACAGGGTATTTGTGGCTTGTCAAGTCAAATAAAAGGGAGAGTCGATTTTAAGTTCAACTCCCGATTTGATAAAAATATAAAATTTGCTGTTAAAGCTCTTGTGGTAAAAAAACATTGCAGACAACTTGCCTTCTCAGCCTTTGAGTTTGGAGAGTATTTCTCACTTGCAAAATGTTGTCTTGTCGGATGACGAGTTTAACGTCTCTAAACCTATTCAAGGTATTTTAGGAGCCTCTCTCTTCTCAGTTCTTTTGGAACCAGGCAAAGTCGTTGGTCCCGAGAACTCTCCTGTAGCTATTAACACCTCGTTAGGCTATACTGTAATGGGAGGGAGGTGTAATAATAATGTTACTACTAGTGATGATAAAAAATATTTTTGCGGTTTCCTTAACCAAAATTATGATGACAATTTGGAAATGTCAATGAAAAAGTTTATGGAAATTGAAAATGTACCCTCTGCTGGTTTAACTAAGCCTGGTGATGTAGAGTGTGAAACCTTGTTTCAGTCTACATTCACAAGAGAGGCTAATGGTAAGTTCAAGGTAGCCTTGCCCTTCAAGGTGAGCCCTGATAAATTAGGAGAGTCTTATTATTTAGCTAAGAAAAGATTTCTCAACTTGGAGAAAAAATTACTTAGGTCCGAAAATAACTCATTACACAGTCAGTACTGTGAGGTAATGAACGAATTTATAAGCAGTGGGTATATGTCACAGGTATATGATGATAGTGCGCAAGAGGGCTATTATATACCGCAACACGTAGTGATACGAGATGATCACGCGTCCTTTAAGTTAAGGCCCGTGTTCGATGCCAGTTGTGCCTCTACTTCTGGCATTTCACTTAACGATTTATTATATACCGGGCCTAAACTGTACAATGATTTATTTGTTATATTGATAAATTTCAAATTGTTCCCTGTGGTCCTGACCACAGATATAAAAAAGATGTATCTCCAGATACTTCTTAATGAGAATCATAGGAAGTTTCAAAAGGTTGTTTGTAGACTTTCCCCAGAAGGAGATCTTAAGACCTATACCTTAAATACTGTGACCTTTGGGGTCTCCTCATCTCCCTATCTAGCCCTGCGGTGTGTGAAAGAAATGTGTTCTAAGGAATATGACAAGTATCCACTTGCTTGTGAGCGAGTACTAACAGACTCCTACATGGATGACGTATGTATCTCCGTCCCTACTGAGGCTGTAGTGACTGACCTTCAGTCACAACTAGTAGGTTTGTTCAAAACAGGCGGATTCACCCTGTCCAAGTGGGCCTCTAACTCTTCTAAAGTCCTCGAGCACCTGCCGAACGAGGATAAGTTAGAGTCCTGTGTGACATGGGATGAGTCATCCTTGAAAGTTCTTGGTTTACTGTGGCAACCTGTCACAGATTCATTTTCCTTTGAAGTGAATATAAAAGAGACAGAGTGTACTAAAAGAAATGTTTTAAAATTAACGGCAAGTATTTTTGACGTGTTAGGCCTCTTGGCACCTGTAACTTTGTTTGCAAAGCTGTTGATAAAATATTTGTGGCAAGAAAAAATTGAGTGGGATTCTGAGCCACCCTTAAAAATTAAACAATTGTGGAATGTTTTTCAAAAGGAGCTGCCTTTGCTGTCGTCTCTTTCCTTTAAAAGACACACAGGCATGGCCTTAGACAGCGAGATAACACTGGTCGGGTTTGGAGATGCGAGTGAAAAAGCTTACGCTTGTGCTATTTACAGCCGTGTGAAATCACCCCTTGGTGATATATCGGTAAATTTGATTTGTGCCAAGTCCAAAGTAAGCCCTCTTAAAAGTCTCACCATACCGAGACTCGAACTGTGTGCAGCCCTGCTGCTATCAAAATTAATGAAACTTGTAATAGACACGTATAGTCCTCGAGTGAAAATTAAAGATTATTATTGTTTATCTGACTCTAAAGTTGTCATAGATTGGGTTCGAACCCCAGCCTATCGATGGAAACAGTTCGTAGCTAACCGTACGTCAAAAATTCATGAGAACGTGGGTGCAGAATGTTTTCATCATATAGCAGGTAAAGAGAACATTAGTGATTGCATTACTCGAGGTATGACACCTAAACAGTTTATTGAATACCCTGAGTGGTTGACAGGTCCTGATTGGTTGGGCCAGCCGATCTCTCTGTGGCCGTTAGATGTAGAAACGACCACGCTGGAGAGTGATAACGTGGACCGCGAAGAAAAGAAAAATATTTTTATAACTGTTCAACCTTCTTCTAGCGTACTTCTAGAATTAGCACAAAGGTTTTCGTCATGGTCTAAGTTATTACATTCCATTGTTTACATATTACGAATGTTGAAAATATTACCTATGAGGAAAGGTATTATGCTAGCGTCTGACTTACAAGAAGCTGAGACGCGCTTGTTAAAGGATTTACAGCGTGAATGTTTTTCTGCTGAAATCAGTTGTATTGAAGAGAAAAGGTTATGTTCTCCTAACATTCAAAAATTAAATCCTTTTCTCCACCATGGTTTGTTATTAGTAGGAGGCCGCCTAGGTTAATCCTCTCTTAGTTTTGAGCAAAAGCACCCACCTTACTCCCTAGTAAGCATTGTATTACAGGTCTGATAGTAGACTATTATCACAAAAGTAATATGCACACTGGTCCACATTTGTTATTGAGCCTTCTCAGACAAAAGTATTGGATCGTGGGGGGCCGAAATATTGTTCGTCAACGTGTGCGAAAATGCAACCATTGTTTTAGGTTCAAGCCACTCATATCCAATGCAATCATGGGTGAGTTACCCGCTAGTAGGGTGAATGAAACTTCTAAACCTTTCGTGCACACCGGTACCGACTACACGGGCCACGTGCTCATCACGATGGGAAAGAAGAGGGGCGTGGTCTCACAAAAGGCGTACATATGTATCTTTGTGTGCCTGACCACGAAGGCAATTCACCTCGAATTGGCTAGTGATCTATCGACGGATGCTTTCCTAGCAGCATTCAAACGATTTTTATCGAGACGTGGCTCTGTGTCCGTCATGTATTCTGATGGTGGAAAAAATTTCATCGGAGCAAAGAATAAGTTGAATGAAATTTATAGATTATTAGAGTCTGAGCAATTCAATGGCGCCTTAGCCCAAGAACTCGCTCAGAGAAAAATTCAGTGGTCTTTTCTGTCCCCACTTAGTCCTCATAAAGGAGGCCTTTGGGAAGGAAATATTCGCATGATAAAACAAAATCTGATGAAAGTAATTGGTTCCCAAATTTTGACATTTGAGGAACTTTACACAGTTCTAACTCAAGTAGAAGCTCTTTTGAACTCGCGACCTTTATGTCCCTTGAGTTCTGACCCTAGCGATGTGCAAGTATTGACACCTGCTCATTTCTTACACTCGCAACCATTGAATGAGTTTCCTGCGGTAGACACCTTGTCTACTTCTATCAATAGATTAAATAGATATCAGCTGCTTGATAATATGGTTCAGTCCTACTGGAAGCGTTGGTCCATTGAATATTTGAACCAGCTGCAAGCACGGCAGAAGTGGATTGGTCCAGAACCTCCTATTACAGTGGGACAAGTGGTCATTGTGAAAAATGATCTCAGTATCCCTCTACATTGGCCTCTAGGTTTGGTCACACAAGTTTATCCTGCTAAAGATGGAGTCGTCAGGGTAGTACAAGTGCGTACCAGAACAGGTACTTATACGCGGCCTATCACAAAGCTGTGTCTGCTGCCCTCACAATGATTTTGCGCATCTACAACTTAGTAGATCAATTTCTTGTAAATATTTTTTTTATGATTCATTTTTTATTGTGAGTTTGTTATCCAATAATTCTTTAGTGGTTCCTAAAATTTGCATCTGACCCCTTGTCAGTGAACTTTATATTCTTTTTTGGTGATGGTTTATTGTTAATGATTTAGTTCACTTTTTTAAGACTTTGTCAGCGGTTCTTAACTTTAGTTTGGAACTGGACAAACTTTCTCAAAAATTATTTATTTAATTTTTTGTTGTTTATTTTTTTTTTAGAAGTTTTACTTTTTTCTTTTGACTTGCAAACTCAAAGCAATTAATTTAAGCCTTTGAAAGCTACCTCTTTCAAGGTGGGGGAAAAATGTCGAGGCCACATTAATCAATGGGTTAATATTGGTCGAAGCCCTGATGGGCTAATCTTTGCCATCTCAAACAAACTTACAACTTGTTAAATTTTGCTATGATGCTACCTCGCATATTTTCGATTTCGAGCTCCTAGCTTTCAGTTGTTCTTGGTAATTCTCTCGCTCGAGGTCGTAAAATTTAAAAGCTTCCCTGTGAGCGTTCCCCTTTGGAACTTTGTCAACTCGACAAGAGTAATTCCCCTTTGGAAACAATTTAAGTATAAAAAGAGTGTTAAAACAGTGCCTAGTGACAAAATAGCCCTTTTAAACTTGTGCAAAATTATTCAATAACCTTTGTTTTATCTGACCGCGCCGCGGGATTCAGTGCTAGGGTAGGGTGCCACTCTAATTCCTATTATCCTTTGGCAAGGGTGGGTAAGTTAGGTATACATCTAAAAGGTACTCACAAAGGTAAGAATGCACAATCTTATTTATTTGGTTTTGGGATCTTAAAATTGTTCTAATGAACCATGTCGCCCTAAAATATACAGTCCACTTAATTTATCGAAAAAATGCTAATGTGTGCAAAAAGATCATACAATAATTGATCCTAGATGGGGGTTGTGACATATCAAATCCAATGATTTTGAGGTGCTGATTACGAATTTGGCATTGTTTTTTAGCTTAGTGTTGCCTTTGAGTCACCAGTGACTTTTGGTCCCGTTTCCATTCCTAATATGATAAGGAAAGTCGTGTGATGTTTACACCAGATTTTTTTATAATAAATATGACATTTGTTTCTCTCTTCTTTGTTTCCCCAGCTGTGTGTCAGGCATCGCCATGAGCTCTGTGCAGCTGTCCAAGGCCCCCTCCCGTGTGTCGCGTCCCCCGCTGCCCCCGGCTTCCACTCAGACTACAACAACATGCACTACAACTCACCGGGGGGCTCCACCGCAGTAGACACTGTAGACTCCAATGATCTATAGACTCTAGACACCATGGACTCCAATGATCTATAGACTCTAGACACCATGGACTCCAATGATCTATAGACTCTAGACACCGTGGACTCGAATGATCTATAGACTCTAGACACCGTGGACTCCAATGATCTATAGACTCTAGACACTGTGGACTCCAATGATCTATAGACTAGACACCGTGGACTCCAATGATCTATAGACTAGACACCGTGGACTCCAATGATCTATAGACTAGACACCGTGGACTCCAATGATCTATAGACTCTAGACACCATGGACTCCAATGATCTATAGACTCTAGACACTGTGGACTCCAATGATCTATAGACTCTAGACACCGTGGACTCCAATGATCTATAGACTCTAGACACCGTGGACTCCAATGATCTATAGACTAGACACCGTGGACTCCAATGATCTATAGACTCTAGACACCGTGGACTCCAATGATCTATAGACTCTAGACACCGTGGACTCGAATGATCTATAGACTAGACACCGTGGACTCCAATGATCTATAGACTCTAGACACTGTGGACTCCAATGATCTATAGACTCTAGACACTGTGGACTCCAATGATCTATAGACTCTAGGCACCGTAGAATCGACATAAATTATGTGTGACATTAAAAAAAAAAAAAACAATTTTGTCACAGGAGAAATTCTTTGTCTAGCGCTTGATTGACAGGTAATGCCGCTCTATTTCAGATAAAATGATGATTTGTAGTCGCTCGTTGTGTGATGAAACATCTTTTTCTTTTGACATTACACCCTGGGAAAAAACTACAAGGTAGCCTGGATTTCATGATGGCAGAGATTGCCTCGAGTAATAATTACACCCTTTGTCAATATAGAATTACTATTGTTATTATTTGGGTTGGCTAGTCTATTCTATGTTTATAGTCCTCTAGCAAGACACTAGTCTTCTCAATATTTAAGGCCCGCCAGTCAGACTATAAATTTCTTGTGTAAAGTCTGCTTTTATCTTTTATGGGCTGGAGTTTCTTTCAAACTTTTTCACTACTCGACCCCTTAATTCCGTTGCTAGTCTCTGTGCACATCAAAGCAGCCATGAAAATTCATTGAGACCCCCCGAGGGGTCGCGACCCATAGTTTGAAAAACATTTGGCTAGAGTGTTAGACAATCCAGAGAAACAATTACATAATTATGCGATGAAATATTACATAATTTTGTATAAACGTACACAGCTAACTACAAAAAAAAAAAATGTATTGTAATTTATAATTGAGTTTATATTTTTTGTTTTACAAATAAAGAACTTTTTCCAGAAACCACCACGCAATTGTATTTATTATGTTTACAAAAATGTTCCATAGTAATGTTAAACCATATCAAGCAACGTCGGGCTAGGCTAAGATTTGTGTATAAAATCCTTATCGCGATGGTTAGGAACAATTTCACAAAACAACGAGGAGAAAATGGGTATAGCGGGAAAATAGTGAAACGAGGAGAAAATTGGTATAGCGTGGGAAAATGAGTATAGCGGAGAAATAGTGAAACGAGAAGAAAATGGGTTATAGCCGGGGAAAATTTGTATAGCGGGGAAATGATAATCGTGGAGAAAATGGGTATAGCGGGCAAATTGTGAAACGTGGAGAAAATGGGTATAGCGGAGAAATAGTGAAACGAGGAGAAAATGAGTATAGTGGGGGAAAATGGGTATAGCGGAGAAAATAGAGAAACGAGGAGAAAATGGGTATAGCGGATAAATAGTGAAATAAAGGAGAAAATGGGTATAGCGGAGAAATAGTGAAATAAAGGAGAAAATGGGTATAGCGGAGAAATATTGAAAAAAGGAGAAAATGGGTATAGCGGGGAAATAGAGAAAAAAAGGAGAAATGGGTATAGCGGATAAATAGTGAAATAAAGGAGAAAATGGGTATAGCGGAGAAATAGTGAAATAAAGCAGAAAATGGGTATAGCGGAGAAATAGTTAAAAGAGGGGAAAATGGGTATAGCGGGGAAATAGAGAAAAAAAGGAGAAAATTGGTATAGCGGAGAAATAGTGAAAAGAGGGGAAAATGGGTATAGCTCGGAAATAGAGAAAAAAAGGAGAAAATGGGTATAGCGGCGAAATAGTGAAAAAAGGGAAAATGAATATTTATTTATTTATTTATTTGAACAATATACGGGCATATTTACCCTGTACTAACTAATTTACAATTAATTTCCCTAACTATAAAAATATAAAACTATCTAACATAAGACTATCTACTTATCTATATAATATAAAAACACATTTATCTGTCTTAAAAAAAAAACCAACTTAGATTAACTTGTTGTTGTAAAATTCTTTGATTTGATGGACAGTAATACAGAGAAAGTCTAGGTGCTCCCTGAGTGTATTAGCTGTCCGTTGAAGTCTTATCAATGGAGAGTTTTGTAAGTAGTTGGTGCGTACAAAAGGTGGTTTGAATGGAAGAGGATCGCGTGTAGAATATGTTGGTATATTTATATTTATGGAGGAGAGAAGATCAGAAGTGTCAGTCTTAGAATGGAGAATATTAAAAAAAGTTATAGAATCATACATCTCTCTCCTAACCGATAGAGGAAGTAGGTTGAAAGTTTTTTCGAGCTCAGTGTAGGATAAATTAGAGTTTCTCATTTTGAATCCCAAGGTTTTCAATGCTTTATGCTGGATACGTTCGATTCTTCCTGAATGAAAGAGATAAGCAGGGTTCCAGATGCATGAAGAGAATTCTAGTACACTTCGTACCAAAGAGCAGTATAAAATTTTGAAAGAAAGGCAGTCAGAGAAATCTTTCGTCGACCGAGTAATAAAACCCAACATTTTAGAAGACTTAGAACAAATGGCATCAACTTGTGGAATAAATGATAGCTTACTATCCAAAAGAACACCAAGATCTCTAATACAAGTTACTCTGGGTATGAAGCAATTGTCAATAGTGTAGGTGTAAAGAGATGGAGTCAAAGAGCGAGAAAAGGTTATGACATTGCACTTTGTTGGGTTGATATCAAGGAAGTTGATATCAAACCATTCCTTCAAAGAATTTAGTGCGTTTTGAAGAATAACATGATCATTATCTGAGCGGATTGAGCGGAAGAGCTTCAGGTCATCACAAAAAAGGAGATACTGTACATCATGCTGAGAAAGGCAACTCTGTACATCATTAATGAAGAGAAGAAAGAGTATAGGCCCCAAATGGGAACCTTGTGGTACGCCTGAAGATGCATTAAAAGAACAAGACAGCGAAGAACCTAAACGAACCATGCATGATCTGTTGGAGAGGTAACTGGAAAACCATAGAAGAAGTTTATCTGAAATACCATAACTAGACAGTTTGTCAAGAAGGATTCTATGGTTCACACGATCAAATGCCTTTGTAAGGTCAAGATATACAGAATCAACTTGATCTTTGTCAGATAAATGTAAAGAAATATAGTTGAGATATTCAAGAAGATTGGAAGATACCGACCTATTTGGCATGAATCCATGTTGATTGGGAATGATAAGACGTGTAAGATAAAAGAAAAGTTTGTCTAGAACAATGGATTCGAAAAACTTCGGAATAGTGGAAAGAATTGAAATAGGGCGATAATTTGAAACAACATTCCTAGCAGAATCTTTTTTGGGTACTGGGGTCACATATGAAGACTTCCATAAAGAAGGGAATATTCCGGAGCTTAAAGACTCGTTGAAGAGGTAACAAAGAGGACTAACTAGTGATTTAGAACAGTTTTTTAGAAAAATGGGTGGAATACCATCGGGCCCCATACCTTTGTGTACGTTCAAGTGCTCAAGTTTCTTAATGACATCGGAAGGAGAGATTGACAAAGATGAAATGGGCTGAGACTGTGCAAATTGAAATTCACGAGAACAAAGAGGTACATCAACAAAAGCAGAAGAAAAATGTTTAGAGAAAAGATTCGCAGATGAAGAAAGTGATGATGATTCAATGTCGCCATATTTAAGAACCTTAGGGAGAGTTGATCCACCTTTGAGATCTCTATTAAACTTCCAAAAGTACCGTGGATTCTCCTTGATATTTTGTACAACAGAGGACTGGTAAGAAGAGTAACAAGAGCGAGCAGTATCTTTACATTCGGTTCTGAGACGAGCAAAACAGTTATAATAGAAAGGGTTCCGAGAAGACTTGTACAACCTGTGGAAACTTTTTTTCTGAATAATCAAATACTTCAAGTATGGGGTGTACCAGTGAGGAAAAGAGTCACGTTTGATATGGACTTTAGGAACAAATACCTCGGTGATGTTGGAGATAAAGTCGTGAAATCGGTTAACATTATCGTCAACATCGGTTGGGTTTAAATAAGAAGGCCAATGAAATTCTGAAAGTATATTGTTTATGATAGAGTATGGAGCCCTTTTGAAATTAAAGACAACAGATTCATCAACTGGAACCTCCGCGGGAAGAAGAGGCACTGAGACAACTATTGGAGGATGATGAGAATCAATAGGAAGAAAAGAATCACATTCTTCAATAATATACTCTTCAGATGGAGATGCAAGAACCAAGTCGAGAGTTCTGTCTAAACTATTCCTGATAAAGTTCAACTGTTTAAAATCTAGGAAAGAGATATGATCCAAGAGCGTATAGCCACGGGTTGCAGAGCAACCAGGAGGCGAACACTTGCTCCATGATAGTTCAGGTAAGTTGTAGTCCCCTAAAATAATGAAAGAATCATCAGAGTAGAGAGATCTGAGGCGTTCAACCTCCTCGAAGTGAGATGAAAGAATTTCAGAGGGGGAGTCAGGTGGAATATAAACAGTACCAATCATGTAATACCTCCTGCTTCTATTGCGAGTGATGACTGACACACGAACAAAAATCTGCTCGAAACCATGGGAGGAAGAAGAAATTATATCGGATGAAAAAACGCTATCATCTCTTATGGCCAGAAGAACTCCACCTCCACAACGCTTCTTGCGAACCACTCCACGGATACATCTAGAGGTGTTGTTTAGATTTCTGTCACATCTATGAACAGAGATTGTTTTCTTGAAACCAATTTCATCGGAAAAAAAAGAAGACGTTAAATTGGTTTCAGTGAATGCGTAGATATCAAAATCATTGAGGGGTAAAGTGGCACGGCATAAGTCTAATTTAGAGCGAAGTCCACGCACATTTTGATAAAAAATAGAGAAGTCTCTGGGACCAGGGCAAGGAGTGTGAGAGAGAGCAAAATTAGAAGTAAGAGCTGGAAATGAAGGAGAAGAACCACTAGAGCTCGAGTGTGAGTCAGGAGAGAGAACAATTAAGTTATGGGGGTTTGATCCCTTGACTTGAAATTTGAGTTTTTAGCATTAGACCGGTGTGCAAGGTGTATCACAGGTATTGGTTGAGATAGTGTAGGACATAATAAATCATCAGTTACATTGGACAGATCAATAATCTCATAAGTAGAGTGGTCTGAGTGGTTAGAAACATCCCCCCCATTAAAACCAAAAGTAGAGTCGGACTGACAATCAATATCATAACCACGCACTTGAGTGCCAACACTACAAACTTGACTACGTGTAGATGCTACATGACCCAAGCCTACATGAGTACAAGGTTTAGGTTTAGGTTTAGAAATAGTAGGTTTAGAAATAGTTAGATTAGTAGGTACACAATTTATATGAGAATGAATGAAATTAGCTAACTTAGTTGCTAGTATTCGTTTACCACCTAGATTGAAATGTAAACCCTCTTTAGTGTAGAATGGTCTCGACATAAAATTATTGGTATCAATATAGTGAAATTTAAAACGAGAAGATACATATTTAAAATAATTATTAGTTTCACATATGTTAGTTGACAAGTGGGCTGCGTTGTCATAACGATAGGGAATGCTACAGAGAACTATATTTGTTTTATTGGATAGTGAAAAAATAGAAGCAGGAATCTGAAGTCGTTTGGCAGAGTTTGGTTGAAGCGAATGGATATCGTTTGTGCCTGCTTGAATGAATATAAAATCATTCAGGCCAAAATCATGGCATTGTGAGGCAATACACTTGGTGACCTGGGAAAAATCAGCACCCGGCTTAATGTCAGAGGTTACATGAGTGTTGGGTGGTAGATGAGTAGACATCAGCTTTCCCACACCCCTGCACATACTGTCGGAAAATATAGCAACTTTGGAAAGTAGATACTTATCCTCAACAGTTGGAGGCACGGGAGTAGCGGCAACATCCTGAGAAACAAGATGTAAGGTGCCTTCATCAGAGTGAGTATCGCGTTCAGATGAAAGTAGAGCAGTGGAGAATTCTTCGGACAAATCCCGAAGAGTAGCATCCGGAGCATGAGACTTTGCATCAGCTAATGTAAGGTCTGGCAAAGAAGTGGGCAGTGCAGTGACATCAAGCATCTGATCCGCACCAGAGGGAACTGAAGAGGAATGTTGAGGGAGATCCCCAGAGCTTTGGTTCTGATTCGAGACATTGGGTCTCGTGACAGGTTGAGCAGGAGAGGCGGCAGATGAGTCACGGTTCATTTTAATAGTTGAATTTTTGATAGGGGATTTGATATTTTCATTATTCTTTTTATTCTTATAATGTTTTTTTGAGACGTTAGGTTTGAAACTTTTGTTAGAAGAGGAAGCGGGACTAGATGAAACATTGTTTGAAATGGGACTAGATTTTTTTTCATTAATGTTCACAGAACTATTGCGAAAGTTTTTCCGCGGAATAAGAGAGATTTTATCGTTAGAAGAAGAAACAGATTTACCAGCAGGAGTAGATTTTCCAATGTTAGTACTAATAGAGCTTAAACTTAAGTTAAGAAAGCTTTTTCTAGGGTTAGAGCGGGTGTTGTACGAAGATTTATGCAAGTCCGACACAATTTGTGATTTGGATTTATTTAGGTTAGTTTTAGACTTCTTTTTATCATTTTTATTTTTAATAGGATTCATTACGATTACGATTCTTTATCATTAGGTAAAATAAGAAGAGAACGATAATAAGTCAAAGAGGGCGAGAGCCGCTCTCGTTATTTGTTATATAAAGTAAAACGATTACACAGATATAAGGTACAGTTTTAATTCACAAACAAAGAAAGAGTCATAAAAAGAGTGATAAAGTTATGAAGAGTAGATCACATTGAAAAACCGAAAGCACAGTTATGTAGACGAAACAAAAACAAGTTGGTAGGTAGTAAATAACACAAAAATCGAGCAATTTTAACAGTAAAAACAATTAAATAGACAGAGCACGATGTGAATAGTGTCAGAGCATATTCCTAATATAACAGGGAAATAGTGAAATATAGGAGAAAATGGGTATAGCGAAGAAATAGTGAAAAGAGGGGAAAATGGATATAGCGGGGAAATAGTGAAATAAAGGAGAAAATGGGTATAGCGGAGAAATAGTGAAAAGAGGGGAAAATGGGTATAGCGGGGAAATAGAGAAAAAAAGGAGAAAATGG